>BPLR01007607.1:0-165629 GCA_021605095.1 Caerostris extrusa
ATCAAGTAGACGTTTTACAAAGCGTCAATACTATCTGCAGGGAAAAAATTGATTGGAAAAATTCGGTTAATCTATTTCATCTTAGTCATAGTGTGAAATTCGATGTCATAAACTTATTAAACAAATTTTTTCCTAGGAATCATCTGATTTAAGAAACTAATGTTACCTAACTAATGTTATTACTAATGTTACCTAACTAATATTACTAATTTTTACCTAACTAATTATCTGATTTAATAAACTAATGTTAACCAGAGAATTATCTGTGCACTATAGTCATCATTCGGACAATATTCCAGTTAGACAAAGATCCTACCATGTGCCTTCCTGCTTAAAAGCTGGAATGAAAAAATATTTTAATAGATGCATGTATTATTCAACCTGCGACTATCAACTACGCTGTCCCCGTTTAGCTTGTAAAAATCGGGTGGAGTCTTTTCGCGCGTTGTTGCTGACATCAAAAAGTTAATTGTTCCTATGATAAACCTAAATGAAATGATATGATATGTTATCAGAGGCTAAATCTCTCTCAACTATGGATTTGAACTCTGGTTTCCATCAAATGTCTGAATCCTACAACCTTTCCCTCATTAATCGCCACGGAACTTTGAATGTAAAAATGGCTTATTTGAATATGAAAGATTGTTCTTTGACTAGAGAAATACTGGTGTTGATTTTCAAAGGCTTGTGAGCATTGTTTCTAACTGAATTAAGCGACTAAAAAATAGCTTGTTATATAGATGGCATTTTAATTACACCCGAAACATTTGTACGTCTGGAAACATTTTCAACAGATTATAACAAGATAACTTTAAAAAGTAAAACCAAATAAATGTTCTTTCCTTCAACGCCAAATTATTTACTTAGGCCCGTACCATAAAAAGGTCAGAAATTTTGCCAGATTGAAACCCCCTTGACTCAGTTAGAAAAGTTCTACCTTCCCCCTCCCAAAACTAGAAAGAGAGTAAGATTGATTGTTGTGTTTGACGATTAATCCTAAATAATCTAAATGGACTCTGCCTTTAACACATCAATTAAAGGTAAATACTCAATTAGTTTTGGTCACAAAAAGAAAGAATCTTTTGATTCTCTGAAAAATCACTTAATTTCAACGCCAAGCGTAATCTGGTCGGATTTCAAAACTTTTACTATTTGTACAGAATGAAGCAGAAGTATTCATTAGGAACAGTTCTTGTTTAAGAGGATGAGTAATGTTTTCAACATCCAATTTCTTTTGCATCTAGAAAAACTTAGTTTTACCAACTTAAAGTATTCAATAGTAGAGGAAGAGGCCTTTTTTCGATATTTAAAAAATAATCTGAATTGTTCCTTACCTCTTGATTGCATATTGTGATCAGCAATGTTCATCAAAGTTAATGGAAATTAAAAGACCGCTCTTCACGTATCTCATTTTATATAGCTGTTTTACATTGCAACAATACAACTGTTAGCATTGCTTTGAAAGACTGTTAATATTGAATGCTCTAGTCAATCAAATGAGAGTGTTACTCCAGAAAATATCAAAAAGTCCCTCAAAATCACGAGGAATAATCGCAAGGTGAAGGTGCATGAGGTAGCTGACATCTTGAAGATATCATATAGTGTTTACATTATATTCCCTGAGCATTTGGACATGAAAAGCTTTCAAATGGGTACCATGGAGCAAAAACATCAACATATCATTGATCCAGAATGCTGTTTGGCACCGTTTACATGAAATAAACAGAATTTTTGAGTCGGTATGCGACAATGGATGAAACATGAATTCACCACTACATTGCGGAAAGAATCGGATGTCAACTGGAGAAATAGAAATCAATAAGAAGATGCAACCAAAGACGCAAACAACCGACTGGAAAGGTTATGGGCACCGTATTCTGGGATGTATGGCCTAATATTCCTCGACTACCTTTGAAAAATATCAATAGTGAATATTGCACAACGTTATTGGAGAGTTTGAAGGCAGAAACTGCTAATAAGCTAATACATTTTAAGAAGAAACATTCGCTCATTCGCCAAGGCAATGTAAGACCGTATCACAAATGGATGATTACTATAGCAAAAATTGTATGAATTATCCTCCGAATTGCTTTTTTCATTCACCGCATTCTACAGATTTGGCCTTCAGAGATTATTAACTGTTCTCAGACTTCAAAAGAGGCTCCATGAAAAGAGATTTGACTACAATGAAGTGATTGCTGAAATTAACGCCTATTTTGAGCCAAAGATAAATCGTTCTACAAGGTCGGTATATAAAAGATTGAAGAGGTTTGAATGCATGTGTCACATTTTTAGGAGACTATGTTGATGAATAATGAAAAATTTTGCTAAAATTATCGTTTCAGTACCTAGTCACCGGACTTATTGGTCCATATGTTAATGATAAAGAAAATTTGATTATTCCCGAACTTGTATACACTCATGTCCATAAATTAAGGATAATGAAGTTCAGGCAAAGAAAGAGACGAAGCAAAACAAATTGGATTTATTTGTAAAAGTCTAAACAAAAGGTAAGAGCAAAAGAGATGCTATATGTTTGACATAATTAATAAAAATTGCGATTTTTTACTCCCTGGAGCAAATTTAAAAAAAGAACCTATTTACAAAAAACAGTATAACATGGTTAATTAATATGATGGTTAATATGGAGTATGTCTCCCGGACGTGCAATACAGGCCTTACAACGCCTAGGCATGCTGAGTATCAAATTATCAATCCGATCTTGGGGAATATTACATCACTCATCAAGCAATGCCCTCCGAAGTTCCGGTTGACAGGCGGGAGGGTTGACGGGCTGCAATTCGTCGGCCAAGCATATCCCCACAGATGCTCTATTGGATTCAAGTCCGGTGAGCATGCTGGCCAATCCATACGGGTGATATCCTCCAATTGAAGGCATTCGTCTACAATGTTTGCACGGTGAGGGCGGACGTTGTCATCCCATAAACAGAAATTCAGCACACATGGCGCCCCAGAAACAAACGTACATGTTGTTCCAGAATGACATCCCGTAGATGTGGCCCATCATCGTTACACTCTGAACATGCAGGTCAAAGATCTGGAACCAAGAATAAGTCCTGCCCAAACGGCCATCCTGCACCACCGTAACGGTGTCGTTCAATTGTTGTTCTCTTGGTGGTAACGGGTACCTGGCGCTCTGCATATGAAAGTCCGGCGGCATCAGACTGCAAACTAAACCTGGACTCGTCGGAAAACATCACACCTGACCATTGTTGCGGTGTCCACAATGCATGCTCTCTAGTCCAGGTTAATCGCAGGCGACAGTGAGTTGCAGTAAGTGGAACACACCTGACAGGCCTATAGCATATAGACCAATGTGCCTAAGCGTCTGTACACGGTCTGCCTTGAAACTGTATCGTACCGGTAGCTGAACTCCGTCAGTTTCTTTTGGCAGTAACTTTGCTAAATACCGGTCCTCATTCGGCGTTGTATCTCGGGGGCGACCTGTGCTGTAACATCTACTCACATTACCATGTTGGAATCGTTGCCAAAGCCTGAAGATGTCACTCTGGGCGATTCCAAGTTCCTCGGATACTTCCAGCTGGTTACGTCCACATTCCAGTCGTCCGATAATTCTACCACGTAAAAAAAATCATCCAAATGCTTCCTTTGTGCCATAACTATGCGATTATTGAACTGAAAGGCTTTTAAAGCGCTTGTGAACAATTTTACTTCTTTGCCACCATTCCTTATATACCCTCTCTTACACTCTCGTCATTGTGACGTACTATCCGTGCCATCTGGCTGTTTCCTGTAATTTGCATATTCTTCTTCAAGATGTATGCGATAATTCTAGAGGTGAAATTTTTATTTTTAGAGTTCAATTTCTGTGTGCTTCTGAATTATGCTTTAATTTATGGACATGAGTGTAATATAAATAAGGCAAATTCAATATGCCGTGTTATAGTTGAATATACTTCAATTATGCCGCACTACAATACTAGTGTAATGCATGACGGTATATTAGAACCTTGAAAAGAGTTTACCAAAATTACATTTAGACAGGTTTATACACTCAAGAGCAAGAAACATTATGACCACCTGTCAATAACGAGTTCGCCCCACCTTTGGCGCGCAACAGCTTCAACCGCCTTGGCATGGATTGCCACAAGTCGCTTAGTGATGTCCGGAGACAGATTGTACCAGATGTTTAAGCAACGGTCACGCAAATCCGAGATATTGCGGGTGGTAGTCTTTAGCTCTGAGCTGCCCGTCCCAGGACATCAAAATGTGTTCTATCGGATTGGGATCCGGTGAGTTAGGTAGCCAGGACATTAACTGGAATTCCAGCATCATGTTCCTGGAACCACTCCAACACAATTTTAGCCTTGTGACAAGGGGCGTTGTCCTGTTGTAACATTCCATTTCCTGCTGGAAAACAGGAGCCATGTAAGGGTGCAACTGGTCCGCAATGATGTTCAGATACCCTGTGGCATTCATGGTCTGCTCTACCACCACCACGGGTCCCAGAGACGCCCAAGAGAACGTCCCCCAAAGCATAATACCACCACCACAGACCTGTGTGTGACCTACTGTACATTGAGGGAGCAACTGTTCGCCTGGAAGACGGCGTATCCTGACGGCCATCGGCGTGATGAATGACAAACCGTTATTCATCTGACTAGGCAACTCTCTCCCACTGATCCATGGACCAGTCACTGTTCACGGGCCCAGCGCGAAAGGCGCAGTTGGCGATGACCCTTGGTCAGCAAAGGCACACGAGTGGGACGTTTGCTGCGTAGCCCCATATCCAACGGTGTCCGCTGAACGGTGTGCTCCGATACTATTCTACTTGCCTGCATTGTATTGAACTGTCAGCTGAGCCACTGTCTGGCTCGGTTTTGCTTCACCATGCGAGACAGTCTCCGACGACCTTTTTCTTTGATAGCGTGTGGACGTCCAACACCATGTCGTCTACTGCTGGTTTCACCAAATCATTCATCCCTTTGCATAAGTACTAACAACTGTAGATCGCGAACAACCCACGAGTCGTGCAGTTTCGGAAATACTTGTTCGAGCCTTCAGAGCTATTACAATCTGCCCTCTATCAAAGTCGCTTAGATCCGCAGCCTTTCCCTTCACACAGGGGCAGTAGAAAGAATGATTCTTCAGACCCTCAGCAGCAATTAAATACCATTTCCACCTGATCGTGCCTTCCACGTCATCCAGGCGAGTTCATTGCAAAATGTAGGGGTGGTCATAATGTTTTGGCTCTTGAGTGTATATATATATATCGATTTGTGTATATATATATATATATATATTTGTATTTACACTTTACATCGTCCTTACGTTCTTACTGACTTTATTCTTATTATGGTTCAATGCAAGCTCTCTAGCCTTTCAGATCAGGTAGGTTGCGTTAAATTTTTTATCGACAACCATGAACAAAGCGCTACGACGTACCAGGTAATTCCAAGTTCTAGACTTTGACTTTCAATCCCTCAGGGAAATGATGCTCTTGGAGCAGTTTAGCAAATTTTATCGGTGCTCTAAATCATCTCATTTCTAAAAAACAAGAGAACCCTCGTTCTATTAAGTAATTCTGTCTTTCAAAAGTTTGCGCAAGATCCCCTTTTCCGGAGATCAGGTGCGAAGTTATAACATTTTTTTTTTTAATTTCATTAATATTCATTTAATATTCTTTCTTTTCTTGTTTTATAATTTTCGCTACTGTAGTATTCAAGTTATCAATTGGATACAATTTTTCTTTACTCTAGCGGAACAACACTTGGAAAAGTTCTCCGATAAATTTAGTAAAATTATTTTTCCTTACCAAAATCGAAAACAGTTACTGTAAGCGATCTATATATTTATACACACCGTAAATAAAAAAAATAATGCCTCCAAGAAACTCACTAAACTTCTTTTTCAGAAAGAACCTCAATTTAATTGCGCGAGTTAAAAATAATAAAGTAGAACAATATAAAAAATAAAAAGGTATCAACAATAAATAAAATAAAACGGTTTTCTACCATTATTTTGGAAATTCAACACTTCAATAACCCGTTAAACAAAAGGCTTATTTAAATGGTTAATTAAAATCATTAAAGAGGGAATGACCAATCATTTTCAAAGCTATTAGAAAAAAAAGGTGCTTTTATCCGAAGAAGAAACTCTGCTCTTTCCGCTTGTTTACCTTTACATTAGCTGGGGTGACAAGAAATATTTATTCGGTGTAAACCGGTTTTGTGCTCAGCAAAAGTTGGGATTATCGACGTATCGGCAATACTGTCAATGGTTTCCTCCTCACCTGTAGCGGCAGTAGATAGATCACTTCTCAACTCAGTCCCCTTCCTTCCTTTATTATTATGTCAAGATCAGATTGATACAATACTATTTAAGATTTAGTTCAAATTGGTGCAAATTAAGACCTAAAAAAAAGTCAGGGTTTTGTTAATCAATAAAAAAAAAAAGTAGGAAATATTGCAGCAAATAATTTTTGTTGGTTATTTACACTATCCTTTGCATGATTTTTAATTTGGTGGTTATGGTAACCCTTACTTAGTCCAGGGTACCAACCCAAATGATCTTGTGGGGTCACTTTCTGAAATGCATCCCCTAACACCGCGGGGAGCCGCACATAAAATTCTATACCCCTATATTAGATTTAGACCCACTATAGCGGTTTTTTTTGGAGAAAAATTGAAACATAATGAGTTGTGTTTACACTATTATTTCTGACATGTAAGAAACATAGATAATATAATAATTAATGATACAAAACGCACACTGTAAGAAATATGTAACACTAAAAAGAAACAAAAAATATACATATAAATGAAATAAAAAATGAAATCATTAAAATATTTATTTTACTAGTACGATATTTATTTTCTCTTCATTTTTCACTTAGCTTTTTGGTAAAAATCGATAATTTGGGTATTTGCACATCGTAATAGGTGTTACGGAATTAGCGTCCGTTATGTTTGAGCTTGTTTTGTGTTGGGTCAATTTCCTTTTAGAAAAAACCGATTACAGGTGTAAGTTGAACCAAAAGCGATAGCAATTTTAACCACAGAGTCTGTTTTTGCTCTGCTATCAACAATCAACTATGCTTATCTAGGGATAGTCTTCTTTATTACTTAATGTTATTATCCTTAATTATATTATGCATATACATTTGTAGTTCAATCTATATTATTTTTATTTTATTTTATGAGTATGTATTAATTTCTTATCTCAAAATCTGTGGTAAAAAGCGAATGTGTCATGCTATATATAATGTTGTGTCATTCACTTTATGTAGTATCTTATCTTATTAATTACTGTAGAATACAATGCAAGAATATCATTCAATTAAGTTTTGATGGGATTAGATAAGATTAAAAAAATAATGTGTCGTGTTATATATAAAGCTGTGTTGTTTACTCGATGCAGCATTTTATTAGCTATCGTAGAACACAACGCAGAAAAAATCATTCAGTTAAGTTTTGATGGGACTGTATAGGACTAAACATTAATGTGTCATGTTATATATAAAGCTGTGTTGTTTACTCGACGTGGTGTTTTATTAGCTATTTTTGTATGCACGTAGGGAAAAATCATCCAGTTATGTTTTGATGGGACTGGATTGGTGGATATCGCGGTGTGGATTATTGTGGATACTATTGACAAGTGTTTTAAACTAATGCAAGTTTATTGGTTGATATTAAAATAGTTGTATGATAACAGATTTCTTTAAGAAGATGATTTAGTAATTTTTATTTTAGTTCAATTACACCATATATAGAAGCGAGGTATTTACGCACAATGCCATAATCGCTATCTAGCCTCCTTGTCTCTGGCAATGGATTCAATTTTTGCAAAACTATTTTTAATAGAAAGCCTTTGTTTTATATAATAATTTATAGCTTAAATGACAAAAACTTCGAAAGCAAGCTATGTAAAAAAAATACAGAAAATTCATATATATAAATTACATACTACTTTAAGAAAATAAAATACAAAAACAACATGCGATAATTACGGAAACTATGAGACAAACAACATTTACTACTAGAAATTCCTCAAATTTCTAAATGGAGCGATTGGTACAAGTCAAAAGAATTTTTTACGAACTATTTTTTAAGAAAATTACTCTAAAAAAAATGCTTTTATATTTAAAGGTTGAATTCCATTACTCGTGGCAAAAAAAGGAAGGAAATGTTTAAACAAAAGATAAAAGGAAATTTAAAACACATTTAGTCTCTTCAAAAAAAACCCTAATCGACTACACAATTTCCGTTTTTCTCACCTGAAACGTCATCTTTAAAAACAAAAAATAAAGAGGAATATAAATATAAAAGGAACAAAAAATGAATTCATCATTCGTCTCCAAAACGGAGGCATTTCCACAGGATAGAGTTAAGTTTACTTTGACTTTACTCACAAAACAGAAAATCGGAACATAAAAGTATAAAAAGAGAAAATGGACATTTTCTTTTCCCTTTGGGCTTGTTCTTAAGTTTCAGACGTTTTAATAGGATTTCTGGGTAAAAGAAGAAGAACAAAAAGTAAAATGTAATATGAGCTTTTTGGTCTATTACGATAATCTAGTAGGGGGTCGAGGGCTTTCAGAGATTAATTAAAAGAAAGTTTAACCACCCACTCTCTCTCTCCCCAGTCTTTGTTTCGGCCGAAGATTTTCTGCCAAGAATCAAGTTTAATTTGCGATTAACGCCGTTGCCCTTCTAGGCCCTGGAAAAATCGAATTCTTTTCTTGCCTCATTAAAAGAGCTGCTTGTTTTGGGGACTTAAATTTTAATGCAGACAAAACAAAAATGTTTTAAATGAAGATTTGTTTATGTAATTTTGTTTTAATTTAGATTTCTAAAATACAAACTCATACGTTTTCAAAAAATTATGAACAAACAAGTTATGTTTTTTTTTTAATTTTGTGAGAGAAATGTGCCTCTACATTCCGAATATACCTATTCAAAGTAAAATGACTGTAAAAAGACGATAATTTGATTACCTTTAGCAAGGGAAGTATGAATTAACTCAGTAGTGATTCTAATGAACAATTTCTCATTGATTGATTATTTCTGGTAGGCCCCAAAACAATACGCATTTGTGGAGTAATTATCTCTGAGAGTTTTCAGAGAGGTCATTATTTCCCTCTCTCAACTGTCTCCAGGGAACAACAACTCACTAAAGTGGTTGTTAATATTTTTCATAAAAATAATCAACAAGATTAATAGATCATGGACCATGTGCAGATAAGGCATGTGTATTTGATATAATACGGTTTTTAAAGTCATAATTCTAATGAAGAATTTCTCATTTTGTTGATTATTTCTGGTAGATCCCAAAACAATACCCATTTGTGGAGTAATTATCTCTAAGAGTTTCAGAGGACATTAGTTCCCCTTCTCAATCGTCTCCGGGAACATCCAACTTAACGAAGTGGTTGTTAATTTTTGTAAAAATAATCAACGAAATTAGTAGATTCATGATTCTTGTGCAGATAATGTCCGTGTATTTGACATAGCATGGTTTAAAGTCATAATTCTAGAGAAGAAATTCCTCATTGATTGATTACTTCAGTAGACTCCAAAAACAACACGCATTTATGGAGTAATTATCCCCGAATTATGTTTTCAGAAACGCCAGTGGTTGTTAATTTTTTGTAAAAATCTCAAGAATCATTCAGATCTAGTGCAAACATGCCAATTTGACATAAAAGTGGTTGTTAATTTTTTCTCAAAATTTCCGGTAGACTACAAAACAACATGCATTTATTGGAGATATCTCCGGAGTTTTGTGCAGATCAATCATCTGGACAACTTCTGCAAAATAATCAAAAATATTAGTAGATTTAAGGATGTTGTGCACAGCATGGTTTAAAATGGTTTAAATTCATGGTAAATTATTAACAATAGCATTGAATACTTTCTTTTTATTGTTTTGTTATTAATATATGACTAAAATCTTAAATTAATAAACCATATTGGTGAAATAAAATTTTTATAAATTAATTATTTCTCGAATATTAAAAAATATGTATAATTGAATTTTCATGGAAATAGTGTTCTTTTTAAGTAAGGAATACATGAATTTTTTTTTTTTAAACTGATGGCTTATTGAAAGATTGTTAGAATTCTTATGTTTAAAAAAGAAAGGAGAGGGAAGAGTGAACCGAAAAATTTATATTTTCGCCATGCCATTTGTTGTTTTTAAAATAGTTTTACATAAATTTACCAAGGCACGATGGGATTCATGTTAACAAATTCTTTCTTTTTTTTTTCTTTTATTTTTTTCCTTTTTATTTATTTTTTTTTTTTTACTCAGATTTCTTAATAACTTTTGCATGACATTTTATTATTATTATTATTTTGTTACAAAAGTTATTAAAATTTTAAACCATAGTCATTGAGATAAAAGACAGCAAGTAATCAAATTATGATTCATTGCTACTTATTAAGACTATAAATATTTTTAAATACATTAATTCTAATTGTTGACAGTAATAAATTTCAAATTCAGCAATATCACATAACACTGAGCTATCGAGGAATTCAGACTCACTACAGAATCCGATAAAGGAACTGCTGAAAGTTAACAGACTACGATTTAAATGAAATATTGCTGTATATATAAATATATATATAACAAGCTGTAAAAAAAAAATATTTAATCAATCCTACTTTTTTTTTCACTGATTGGAAGTCCTTTATAAATAATTTTCATTCATTTTTTTAAGTTTTACAATTTTATATGAAACTTAAATCTGAAAATACCTTTAATTAATTTAATTTATATATATATATATATATATGTATAAAATTTTAAATATACTAATATTCAAATACCTTCAGAGGAATTTTTATATATATATATATATAATTCCTCGAGGTATTTTCAGGTACAATAAACTCCTGCACACGGATTCAATCAAAATAAGCCTTTTGAAATTATTTCATTTAACGGTATTCCTAATTAATAATCTTTTTAATAATTGTATGAACTATATTATTTATATTTTATTAATGGTTTATTTTATTTATTAGAAAAATTTGAATTTCGCTTTGTACTTCGTATAAAACTTAATTTTTTAAAAAAGGTTATTTACTGTTATTTTTTCATCTCGATAGAAAATACATTTTTTTCATTTATGCATTCAGAATTTTTGAATAAAATGTATCTTTTGTATTATTAGAAATTATAGCTATCTTCCACATCCATTATAAAATACTATATAATTTTCTTAAAATTCGAATCAAAATAAATAAGACTGTAGCTGAGCATATTAATGTGGATAAAATCGTTTATATTATTGGTAGGGTACGTTAACAAATACCTTCTAAACCATTCTTCAACTCTTAAAATAGTTCTAATATTAAGGTATTAGTTAAAGAAATGCCTTTCCCAAAATTTCCCTTATTTTCAAATAAAAGATTAACCTTTAAGCAATCAGTTTTCTTTTGAAATACAGTTTTGTTGCAGAATAATTTTCTTTGCACAAAAGGGTGAAAAACTACATTTATGGTTAATACATTTTATTCCGTTTCATTTATTTTTAATCATGCAAATTCAGGTTTAAACATTGCCCTTAGGACTACGTATTAGAATTAGAGGTGATTCATCACCAGAGGTTTTTGAAACAATCACGTAATCAGAAATAAAATATCACCTGCTATTATCACTAAAATGAATCTTTTTTTTTTGAAAAAACTAACTTAAAATAAATACAAATGATTATAAACAATAAACAATGAGCTGCTATATTTTTTGGCTTCCTAAGAACATCGTGTTAAAAGACCGTCCAAATAACATGAAATCACAATAACGAAACGAAGTTGTCAGATGTACTATAACATGAATGAACTAGTGTGTGCCTTGCAAGAATACAAAACAGACCAGAATATTCATTATAGTGCGGTATTAAAATTTATTTTCATTCGAGTTAAATCTCGTGATGTTCTGAAAAGGTAGTATTATGCAGCGTTATTATAATTAAGTCCACTTTCAAAACGTTGAGCACATTGAACAATAAGTTCAAAGTTGGTTTAATGTGCAACTGGTATGGCTCAAAATACATTGTCATTTTCCATTCAAATATGCCGTGGTGGACTGGCTTTCCGCTAAAGTGTCATAATTGTTGTGTGACTTGGAAGTCATTTTCCGTCAAAAATCCGAAACAGAGCACATTGAATACTACACTTTGGTTTAACTGTTCTGCCAAATACGTTGTCATTTCAATTCGTATCACCAGCCTTCACTTTCTTTAGAGTCTTCAATTCAAATTGGAACTTTCATTTGATGCCAACCGTTTCTCGCTTCAAGCATCTTCAATTCAAATTTGAACTCATTGTGACGAGTGACTTTGATTATAATCACCCTGTAGATAAGTTCTTACTCGGGATAATCCATTAAAGAGTTAAATATTATAGTGAAAGACTAAAAGTTGTTAAGAAAAGGATATTGAAATTTTGTTTTCCTAAAGACCATGGAGGAGGAGCAGACTTTTGTCAAATTCATAAAATTCTCACATTGAAAGAACTTAGGTGGACGCTCATAAGAGTATGATACTTAACTTACTTGGGCATGGAGGTGGTTGACTCATAAAGTAGACATGTTCCTGGCAGAGACCTTCCGCTTCTTTCTCCTGCAGGGGTATCTGGCCAGCACTGCCAACCGTCCCACGTTCTTGGGCAGTGGAGAGTTCCTGAAAAAAGAAGAGATTACCTGTAACTCGGGTCATTTAATCCCATTAAACAAACGCTGAATTGAGATTTGAGCACTCCGAATTATTCATATTAATATTTCTAAGAGTGTTGAGTCCCCTGTAGTGCAGGTGAACTCAAAAGGGATCGAGGATGTTGAAAACAAGTCTCGCTCATCCATTAACTCGAAAAGAAGCAATTGTCGACCTTTCTCTTCCAGTCTACCTATATTATCAATTTCTTCTTTAGGGCCCAACAGCAATTTTATTTTTAGTTTCATTTTGTGTTCGTAGCTTTGTTGTAAATTCTGTGTATGTGAAACTGAATTTTTATATATGTTTGGTCTTTAATTAAATGCTTATGTAAAATGACTTATTTTAAAAACTATATTGCTGCTACGCACCGGTTATGTGCGCGAGTACCTCTTTGAGTCATTGCACAAGCTAATGCCATTTTACGGCTGGGGTTGGTTACCATTTTACTGCAACAAAAAGAAAAACTAAGAATATAAATGTTCAAGCTACGGATATAAATGTTCAGTGTGAGTAATGGAAGGAATGAAACTAAACTTGGAAGCTCTCATATGTCAAAGGTTCTGCACAGCGAAGTTAAATCTGTGTGATATGGCTATTAAGAAACTCATGAGGTAAAGAAATATTTGGATCGAAACCGAGGAACATTCGAAAGGGAGGGCATTTAAATAAATTTAATGTGCTAAAAGAATTAGAGGAGAGTAAGCAAAAAGAATAACACTGGTCGATAATAATTTTTGTTAAATGGATAACAGTAGCTGCTTTTATGTACGTAGCTGTTGCTACGTTAAAAGTCGTATATAATCACAAAAAAGTGCCCACTGGTGTTTTTGTAATTTTACATACATTAAATATATATATATATTTCATAGAGTTGCATCAAACAAGGCATTTTGCTATTTGCTTGCGGTTTTAATAAAAGAAAATAGTTGCCGTCATTGTACGCAAACAAAATGTTCCAATCATGATATCAAATAAATGCCAGATCTATCAAGACAAGAGCTTGAATTTGATAATCTCGGCGCGTCACTTACGTGAGTAACTTCCGTTTAGTTTATACTGGGTGTTGAATAAGTTATAGTGAACTACAATTATTTACTGCGTACAAATGTTTATTTTGTACTAACAAATTTCTTAAAATACTGTGAAAATTGTAAAAAAAACCATCCAAACGATTTCTATTATGTGTATGGATTAACTAGCCTTTAAGTCGCAAAAAAATAATATTATTCTCTTTCGAGGAAAAAAGAGTATGAACTTTATTTCGGATACCAAATCAGTGATCAGTACACATATTTGTCACCTTCTCTTCAGTAATATTACTTAGTTGTTGGCTTAATAAAAAGTAGTAGCGACATATGCTATTTTGCTATTTCAACACTATGGAGGGAAACAAGGGACCAACCACACCACGGACTGCTATTTCTGCACTAGAAAAATTGATGGAATAACAAAAAAGACCATTAAATATTTGGACCTCTACCTGAAAATTCGAGCTTCATTCAGAAAAACTTGGAGATGAAGATTTACACTTAAATCTAGAAAAATACGATATTGATGACCCAGATTAGTGAAATGTCTAAAAATTCTCATGGAATCAATGAATCTGAACTCAGTGATCTAGTCATGATCTAAACTCTTCAAAGAATCCGACAGACATTTTGGCATCCAGATAAAGGATTGGAATCTCCTCGAGAAAGGAACTACAAATTATTTTTTTTATCTTTTTCTCCGCAAAAGGCAATTTAGTGTATTGTACTGATGTTAAATCATCATTTTGTTGGTTCATCATTAAGACTGTTCTAATCTAAAGAATGGAGATTTAAACTGAGTTTAGAGGAAACTATGTAAAAGTTGTGCTTCTTCATATGGGAAAGGAGAAACTCTTCAATACCTCTTGAGTATGCAGCCTATATGAAACATAGGTATGACAAAGTAGTGATTTGTTATCAAAGATACAATGCCGACAGTATTCTTGGAATATATGCTGCAATTTGAAAACTGCAACAATTTTGTTAGGTCTCCAGCAAAGAAAACAACGAAATTTGTATATTCTTCATACAAATCATTTTATCAAGAAGCAATGGCATGAATAATGATAACTGGACAAAAAAATTTCTTCATCAAAATCTGTATATACACTGGCTAAAAAAAACGAGTTCAACACAGCTTCAACCCGCCTTTGCAAATAGTGATTAATGTAGTTAAATATTTCTCACATGCCTTCCACGTCATCCAGGCGAGTTTATTGCAAATGGAAACGTTTTGCTATTGAGTGTATTCCTCCCTTGCACGATGGATGAAAAAAATGGATAGTCCATTTGGTTTCCTGCATTTAAACTCGAACAAATTCTTCAATGATCAGTGAGGCTAAAATATAAAAGTTTCTTTTAATGCGCTATCAAACTTACGTGAATATGATCCCTCAAATAAAGAAAAAGATTACAAAGGGTTAAAAAGACTATGATCATGGCTTTGAGGAAAGTTTGAACTGGCTTTGAGGAAAAAAGCTGCGCGGAATTCTTTTAAAAAGTTATAACTGAGTTTCTTGACAATAGAAAAGCTGAGAAGTATGGAGAACTTGTTTCAGAACTCCTTCAAAACATGCTCTTATAAATATATTTTTATTTCATTGATTATATTTGGTCTTTATTTCCTGAAATTGTCTGCGCTGTGAGAAGCTAACAGGGGAGTTATTTCACCAAGACATTTCAACAATGGAAAACTTTATCAGGGAAAATGACGTAGCTCGAAAATTGTTAACACAACAAAAGATCAAATGCTTTATTTATAAATCCTTGTAAGTACTCGATTGTCATGGACAAATGTCCACTTTTCGTTGAATATCATAAGCTTCTTTTCGTAGAAGTCAAGAATTGTGTTGTAACAAATAATTTAAAAAATAAATAAAAAGTTTTCTTTTAAAAATTATTTCGTATAAAATAAAACTCCATGATTTCGAATAAATTAACTATTATTTGAATGTTTACAGATTTCTAATTTATTTTATACATTCTCATTATATGTAAATAATTATATTAATTGCATTATAGAAAGTTCAATGAATTAAACCTGATTACGTAAAATTATTTTTACAAATATCCCATGCTTAATTAACATTCTAAAAAAATTCTTTGAGGATGACATGCATTCCAACTGATTAAGTTTGAGAAATTAGAATGTAATATATTTTTTAATGAGTGCTGTATATTGTAAAAATATGTCTATTAAAAATAATTTTTTTTTTAATAAAGCAAATTTTCGAAATTTATATTATTTATAGCTGTCCGCCTAGTTTGAAAACAACAATCAATTCTTTTATGCATTTTCTTTTTCTTATAATTTGTCAAGAAACATAGAAAATAATATTAAAAAAACGTCAAAGGTTCAAAATATAAAAAGATATTTTCGCAGTATAAAAGATATCACTAACGATAATACGTCTTATAAGAAGGAAAAAATTATTTAGTTAATTTTATATCCAAGTTATATGCTGATTTTTTAAATTAAATTAAAATAAAATTTTTTTGTTGTTCGATACGTTGATTATTTCATTATTTTTGTTTGTCACAAGTCTTATAAGTTTCAAAAATAATTAAATTTTTTATTTTTGGGATCTGTACAAACTGGGAACCAGATCTGATCAACAGATTCTTATTTTGATCAAAATATTCTTATTCTTTAAAAGATAAAAGTCCTATTTTATCCATTTTTTTATTTGAAATTCTTCTTTCCAAAGACAAAATTGTTATCCAAATTTATTTTAAAGGAAAACATTTTAATAAATAATGGTCTTAAGTATACTAAAATACTGAATACTAAATTTATTTCATTGCAAAATGGAACATTAAAAAGAGAAAAAGAGGAAATAAATGTTTCAGAATAAGATGTTTATTTTTTACATCGGAAATATTTATAGTATTGCGTTTTATAGCACAATGGTTCTAGTGAAAGAAGTTTAAGAGAAAGTTAGAAAATATACAGAAGTAAATAAAATCAGTTATTAAGGAAAGAGTTTAACATTTCCTCGTAGATTACAAAAGTCTTTGAACTTAGAAATGAATATTTTATATTCATGGGATAACTGAGTTACGAACTAAAATTTATTTTTCTATTTGAATCAGGCTAAAAAAACATTTTTATCTTTATTTTAACAAAATCAAATCTTCAAATATGCAAAAACTAATGCTACTAGAATATTAGAATGTTTTTATTTTTTAGACAGAAAAAGTACTTTAAAAGATTTTGTATTTTCCACTTTATTTTTTAATATAAGAAAATTATTATATAAGAACAAGTATTTTTAAAGAACTCATGCTATTTATAATAAGAAATATGATTTTGATTACAATTGAATAAATAAATGTGTTACATATTTTAATAAATTTATGTAGTTTACATGCCTATAAATAGTAAAATTAATCGAAATTGATAGTTAACTAGAAAAATATATGCATTTCATTATTGAAACCTTATGATATTTTCTGTTATCTAGGTTTTGGCTGTGATTTTAATATTGATTATATAAGAACATAATAATTATTATTATATTATGTATATTGGGCTTATTGAATAGAATATTTCAATATTTATTTTGACTAACATTTACTCGACTTACTATTGCCAAATGAAAGTTCATTAAACATTTAATATTTATAATTGGTCAGTTATGTAATCTGTCCAATGCATCTACTCATTTAATATTTTCAAAATTGACGAACTGAAAGATGAGGTTTATAAAGGTAATTATAACTATCATTTGGCATTTAAAGTTCTGTTGAAAATAAATGATGAAACTTTGTTCAGTACTGATGAAAAGAAATTCATTAAATACTTTTAGTTTAACACTGCATTTTGAGCTTCAAGAAAACTATTCTTAAGACTCAGATTTCTCTGAATTAATGAACGATTAAAAAAGTTTTTATTATGTTATTAACAGCATTCGGTTATATGAAAAAAAGATTTTAGAATCTGTTTCTTTTAATGGATAAATAAATAAGTGTTATTTTTTGTGAAGATTTTCAAAAAGAAAGCCAGTTAACTTGACCATGTTAACAGATCCTAGTCTGGAAATCGCATTGGCAATTTGCCAAATCCTTACATTGAAAACAATTCAATGGTTTGGTTTGGTTTTATCGCTTTACGGTCATCTTGTGAAACTCCAAACGGACCGGAACCTACAGTTTAAAGTGGATTCCGAACCATTACAAACATCCCTGGCATGATCCAAAGTCTGTGGTAATGAGCCACCTTACACTGTACTCGAGGAGATGCAGTTCAATGGAAAATCCTGACATAGAAGTCGAGGATGTGTAATTCAATGGAAAATCCTTACACTGTACTCTCGAGGAAGGCAGTTCATTGGAAAATCCTTACACACTGTACTCGAGGAGGTGTAGTTCAATGGAAAATCCTTACATTGATCTCGAGGAGGGTAGTTCAATGGAAAATCCTTGAATTCTATTTGAACTTGTTATATGGCCTATTTGGGAATGTTATTTTCATCTTTGGGCAAAATGTTTGTTTTGTATTTTGCGTAAAATGTTGGGCACAGTGTCATACTCTCGAAATCAGATAAATGACGATAAACATTTTTGTTTATTCCAGGGGCTAGGCATGGTAAATCAATTGACTGAAAAAACTTTTTTTGAGTTTCAGGAGGGCGAATAAAAAAGGGTGTTGATAGCAAATATATCATTCTTATGGGCATTCATTTTATATTATCATGCAAAAAATTTGGTGGTTCAGTGTTGCAAATTCACCGTAGCCCACTTTAGGTAAAATATATATTTTAAAAGTCAAAAATCAAATAAAATTTGTTCTCTAATCATCAAAATTCCATCAAATATATCTCATCCGGTCAATTAAAATAACAATATTTATCTTCTATTTGTGCAATTTCATAATTGATAAAAAATATTTTTAAAAAGATTTTGAGGTAATATATAAATATGTGGGAAAATATTCATTTACGAATAAAAATATTTTACATGGCAATAATGGAAAAAAAAATTGAATTTAAAAATAAATAAAAACAGGCGTTTGAAATAATAATGAGATATGAAACTGGGGAGTAAGTGTGAAACTGGGAGAATAAAATAGATCCAGAAATTTATTCTCCTATATACATAATACATTTAAAATTTCACATATTTTCATTTTTTGTTAAAAAGTGTCCCACAATATAAAATTTTCAAAGTAACAATAATCTACTTTAAAATTGATAGTTTTTGTCATGTCAAAATTTTAAACTGGATTTGTCTGGCTACTGAAGTTTTGAAAGTAAATGAATTTTTTTGTCATGAAATATATTATATAATTTTTGAAAATGAAAATGAATGTGACACCTGTACCAATTCCTTTCACCGTTATATCCAATAAGTGAAGTGCAGCCCTGTCTTTAAAGACAAAAAAATATATGCATTGAAAACAATAGAAATATACTCGGATATATTTGAATTGTAAATGATATTGTACATATCCAGAAAAATGGCATAAAATGCAGAACATTTAAAAATTCCATTATTTTATCTAGATAGCTGGCTTTTTCGAATTGCATGCAGTCGCATTTTCTGCAAATATAATAATATATTCTTGTAAAGAATTTTTTTATACATTAAACACACTTTTAATGTATGTCATTCATAAAAAATGCATTTTTTTTTTCCAAAATTGAAAGATACTGTAATGCTCCATTAAAAGGAAAATATATTACAAAAGCAACTGCTGAATTAATAATTAAGTTTAGTTTTTTAATCTAGTTTAAATCTCATATCAACTAATTTAGATCTCCGCCGAAAGTATTTTTGGCTTGTGTCACTTTTTTGCAAGGTAATTATATCATTTTAATTATAATTATATCTAAATTAATATAATTATATATATGTCCTGATATCATTGACTACTATTATATTTAATTATGAAAATAATATTAAAGCCATCCATCCAATCATGAATAAATACACGCTGTATTAACTATTCTAATTGAAATTACGTATAATTATTATAACTATTCATGGGGGGGGAGGGTTAAGTGAATAAATTAGTGAGCTAGAGAGTGAAGGTTCAAAGCATGCGCATTTCAGAAAAGAAGGAATTTGGTTTGGTTTGTCGCTCTACGATCATTTTGTGCACACTTTGGACTAATTAGACCGGGACCTATTAATTTAAAGTGGATAAATAACCACTCACAAACATCCATGTCACCGCCACGATTCGAACCTGTCAATCAAAGTGTATCGAGCCTGTGGTATCAAAGACCAGTGAGCTAATCAATTGGCCAACATGCCGCAAGAAGGAATTGGAAAGAGAGCAAATTGTCATGCATGAGATTGAAATTTCAATTAACCGGTGATATGATCTTTCAAAAGAGAAGACTCTACGGCAATTGTTAGCATGCAAGACAGCTATGGTTCAAGTTCACTGGTGGCATACACTTTCAGAAAAGATGGACACGATGGTGATTATGAGAGAGCAAATAAGAGTATATAGGCAAGAGCATAGTTTTAAGTATGGTAGTCTCGGCAAGTGGTCCCGGCAGTGATTGTGACAGAGCAAATTAACGTGGAACAAAGCGAAAGTTCAAATCTATCGTGCCATGTGTTTTTCAGAAAAAGAGGTCACAACAACGAATTTGAGAGAACAAATTAGCTTCCAAGAGAATGAGGATGCAAATCCATTACTGCATGATCTTACTGAAAAGAAAAAGGACTCTATGAAGAATGTGACGGAAAAAATTTTGTGCAAGAAAGCAAATGTTTAAATCCTCCCATGGCATGCACATTCAGAAAAAAGGGAACTAGATAATGATTATAACAATGTGTATATGCCTTTAGCTTTGACATATATATTAGCCTGGTGGGAGAATTCCATGTTTTCTCCCTTACTACACACAAATGGGTGTAGTTATTGTTTAAAACACTCCTGGAAGGCAATATCCTCCTTTTTATTCCAGTTAATAGCACTTTATATAGAGGTTTGGTTTGTCGCTCTACGGTCAAAACTTTAGCACAGACCGGGATAAATATCGGGATTCCGCACAAAATTGACCGAAGGTCTGAATTGAAGCCTTCTATAAGTTTGGTAAAATATCTCTAAAATTGACAACTCTATTCACCCAAGTTTGGCAAAATATTGAAGCAATATTACGAGTTGCATTCACTACTTCCTGAGAAAAGAGTAAGGATTGTGATCGCTGAGGATTATGACCAAGTTTTCAATCAATCAGGTTATCTGGTGGGAATTTTTTCCAGTTCATCTCTCATACGACATGCAAGGCCTCGCTTCCGGTCGATGGGTTGCTTGTGATATATATAAGGCCACTAATGTTCAACAACAACAAAAACATAAGTATTTTCTTTTAAAAACAGCATTAAACTATTTGCAATGCTTTTAGTTCCAACTCTTTTAATCTGATATAGAAACTTCTGCAAAATCAGTTTTCTGTACTGAATGATTATAATGCGTTGTTCAATTGTTGGTATATAATTTATTTCCAAAGCACAAATGATTCAGAAAATAACAACAACTTAATGGTCTGATATTTTAAAATGGAAACCAAAATATCCTTTGCTATTATTAGAACTTCTTCTCGTTATCAAATAAATTTCTAACAATCAGATGTAACCAAGCGGCAATATTTATTCCGCACAATGGAACAATGTTCCGGAAAATATTTTCGTCTGCTTCACAGAACAACAGCAGTTCTGCCATATCACAAATCGTTTTAATAATGACTTTTTTTTAATGGGTTCTTCCAGAATGTTATTTTATCATTGTTAAATGACTTAAGCCGGAACATAGTAAATAATGATTCGTGATCTTTTTGAACGGTTCATTTATTATCATTGGAATGACGAACTGAAAGAAAGTTGATTGGTTGAGAGATAGGATTCCTCTTGCTGGATACATTCCTCAAGAATTCTTGACATTTCTGGTAGCTAAGGTGCTTAATTAATTTTTTGAAGAAATAAAGATTAGGATAATATTTTTAGCTGAAATGTTCCATTCTTCGTATGCTAAAAATCGAAAAAGATATTTTTATGTTACAATTATGTTGAATCCGCAAGCAAATTCTTTTACATAAAAATAAATCTACCCCACAAGCTTTGTTTTATTATTACAACCCAAAATGTAAATGGTATTTCTCTAAGTTATAAAATTTTATTCGTTACATGGAAAACAAGCGAAAAGAATGAAAAGGAGATTCTTAGAGAAATAAATAATTTTAGAATGTAATGAACTGTTGTTAAAAATATAATTATAATTTCAATGGGTAGTAGAAATTTCACGTTGTTCCAATATGGAAGGGGCATGTTTGAGAGTTGTGACTAATCCTCAGTGTCCGTAAGACGAACACACCATGAATAGTATAATCATGTATGGAGGGAAAGGGGGGCAGTTTCTGTCGTGATAGAACACCTGTAGGTAGAAGTCTGATTTGGCTCCGAGTCGCTGAAGAAAGAAGGCAATGTCTTCCGGGAGGATATTTTATGAACTACCCCACATTTTGCATATAGTATGGGAGAAAACCATGAAAAATCCCATCAGGTAGTCCGACTCACGAGGCAAAATGCTGAACATCACAAACGTCATCAAGTCTCCTCGTTTTTGGAACAGTGTCTACAGCAAAGCCACCAGCGGATTGAACCTCTGCCTTAATGTTCACGTTCTGCCTCACGTTGTCACTGAGCCCCTAGTTGGGCTCAGGCGTCAGTAAATATCACGAAATATTTCTTAGACTGGTAGGATATGTTTTTTATTATTAAAGTCTGAAAATAGCGAAGCATGAATAATAATGTAAAGACTACTAATTTAGTTCATATAAATACTACTTTTTAATTATTAAAATTACAATGTTTAATTAATTAAATAGTAGTATTTACATTTTTCAGAATTCTTAAGGAATTAAAAAAAATTGGATTCTTCACTGTTATTATAAATAACATACGTAACCATTACATCCAAACAAACAATTAAATTTATAAATTAAATGGAATTCGTATATACGAAAATATAGAGTCCAAAAATCAATAAAATAATTTTTTTTATATTAAAAAAAGTTCTCAAATTTTAAAAAAAAAATTTTGAAAATCAGCAACGAAATGAATAAATTTTATTTTGATGTTGAAAGTTAAGTCTGAAAAATATGAATGTCAAATTTAAGAACATTTTTGAGTATTATTTTAGTAATATAAATTCAAGTTGGCATATTTCACGTTTTGTTTTGAATGGCTTAAGAGTGCTTTTATGGCAGACCTTTTTTTTTTTTTTCCAAGAGACGTTTTGACTTTTTGATTTCTTGATGCTGAACTATTCCAGCTGTTTCGTTCTATTCGAGCGTAGAACTGTAGAAGCAATATGATTCACATTCTTTCGAATTTTGATGTGAATGTGAAAGATAAAATCGTTGAATATTCATGTCTTTTTTTTTCTGAGGGAGGGGGCTTACTTTTTTTTTTTCATGTTGAAGCACTTTACAAATCTTTCATAATGTGTCCAATTAAATGGTTATATTAATTTACATTTAAAATTCGTTTCCATTTTTAGATTTTCAACTCATTAAAACAGTAGTTGTCCTTTATAATTGTTGCGTAATTGGAAACTTCTGCGAATCATCTGCGAAATGCAAAAATTAAAAATGTAGTAAGGTTTATAAATTGGCGGCGAAATATCTTTATTTATTGTTTATTAAAAAATTATATAGATTTTAAATGTTTTAATTTTAAAATAATTTTTTTACCGGAAAAGAGTAGAAATATGTTCTTACCATCGAGATCGAGACGTATTGGAATTTCACTTTCTGAAAGATTCATTTTAGATTCGATCGTTTATTTGTTAATTTTAGATTCGACCGTTTATTGATTAATTTTATATTCGACAGTTTATTGATTCATTTTAGATTCGATCGTTCATCGATTCATTTTAGATTCAATCGTTCATCGATTCATTTTAGATTTAACCGTTCATCGATTTATTTTAGATTCAATCGTTCATCGATTCATTTTAGATTTAACCGTTCATCGATTTATTTTAGATACAATCGTTCATCGATTTATTTTAGATTCAATCGTTCATCGAATCATTTTAGATTCGTATTTTTAAAAGCTGATTCCTTATGCACTGCAGATTCAACGGGACTTCATAAATTAAATTAACAAATCATAAATCTACATACTAGCATCCCGTATCTCTTCAATGGGAAACATGAGTAAATATAGTACATGAGAGTACAAATTGAATTCATTGGAGGTGTTCGTTGAAGTCCCTACTCGCAGAAATTCGAAAACCTCGGCGGTGATTATAATAACGGATTTAAGTGTTCCGTAGTAACGGGTAACGGAGTAACGGATTTAAGTATTGCATTATATAATGAGGGTTCTCCGGAAGGGGGTGGGGGTGGAGTTCGTATACGACTCACTGGAAATACGGGATAGTTAACCTTAAAGTCGTTCTAGAAGAAAATTCCTTTTATGAATGCGCATCAGTATAAGAGGCCCACTTAGTAAAAGCAAATCTAACAACTCTATAAATCCCGTAGTCGTTTACAATCAATGTATTAAGGAAGATATATTGTACAAGAATAGAGTTTGTTTCTTTATGATCATTTTGTGCTGAAATATACATAACTTCAGGAAATTGTAGAAATATAATGAAATCTTACCATTATCTTCTGTAAAGGGTTCAGATAGCATGCGACTGCAACAATCCAATGCTGCCCTACAGCAAGCGATCCACTTGCGGGCATACAACTCTGACTGGAAGGTATAGTAGGCCAGATGTCCAACAATTTCGGGATCTGCTTCGTAAGATTTGTTGTTCACAACATCTACGAGATTGCCAGTGGACTCTTCATACCTGGGAAAGAAGAAGTTAAGGAGAGTTGTTATTATCCAAAAAATTATTTATGCGAATAGATTTGAGTTTTAAATAACATCTTGACTCGTGGACTAGCATAATGCAAAAAATATTTAGCTTGCAAAGAATAAGGGTTTAGTGCCACTTAGATAGTAGGCTACAACAATTATTTGAATGCCATAGGCATGCCACTGCCCCACCAAATTAAATCTGCTTTCAGTGTTACGTTCAAGGAAAGGTAGATGGGACACTCACCGGTAACGGATCCATTGGTGGACCACTAACAATGAATATTATGTATCCAGTTTATTGATCGCACATGCAGGTAATAGTATCTAGCGGTTATCTTGCTGGGATTCGAAACTCTTGGGTGAATACCGAGGGCACTAAATTACGTGGTTCTGTTTAACCTTCCCTTATATCTATTGCTTTAAAAACGAATGGGGGTAGTTAATGTGATAGGATCTTTTATGATATTATCTTTCATGAATTCTTGAATTGTATTTATATGGGCACACAAATATGTGTTAGTTAACATCTTGTGTAGTAAACACGTAACTTCAGCATGAGGATGCACTGCCTCCCAACGTTTTGCCGATAGTGAAGATTTACAATAATCAGCTCTATGGTTTGGTTTTGTCGCTCTACGGTCATTTTTTACACACACATTTTTTTAGGCTAATTAGACAGGGACCCACAGTTTTAAAGTGGATTCGAACCATTAACAAACATCCATGCCAAATCAGTTCTATGAGTACCACTAATTTCTTTTTTTATGTGACACATAAGTATATGTTAGTTAGGCCTAATTTCCTGTGGTAGTAACACCTGCAACTTCCACCTGAAGATGCGCTGCTTCCCAATTCTTTGCCGATAGTGAAGCGTTAAAATAATCAGTTCATGAGTGCCACTGATTTGCTTGTATGTGGCACACAAATATGTGTCAGTTATACTTAACTTCTATGGGTGTAATATCCATAACTTCTGCCTGAAGATGTGCTGCTTCCAACACTTTGCCAACAATGAAATGTTAAAATATCAGTACCCTATGAGTACAAATAATCCTAATCTTTTTCGGAGCGGTGGAAATCTTGTTTACAAGCACAGGGATTTAAGAATATTTGTCCTTGCTACTGACTTATATGTACTGAAATGATTCAAAGTGTGTGCATATATGTAATTTTATTTATTTATGTACATTTTATTTATTTTACAATCAAACGACTGTGAAAAATCCATTTTACATGTTGATGTTAGTAAGTATTTTCAAAGAAATATAAAAATTTATCAAAATAAACCTAATGGACAAATAACAACAGAAATTATCAGGTAAAATTGGTAATTCAGGGAAATAATTTTTAATAATGTTATGTAAATAACAATTTTTTACAATTGTTTTAGAGTGATATAGCTGATAAAATTCATATTCTTGGAAAAAGATACTTTATTAGCATATTAATGAGTTAACATGAAATAGTTTTTAAAAATAATGTTTCTGAATAAGACCATCACGATCAAGCAGTATAAAAAGTAAGAATATAGCCTTAGTTACAAAACAACTGCATGTTTCACTTTGAAAAAGGGCATAAAAGTTACTAAGAAGACATTCCTAACTTTTAAAGGGTTCATTTATAGTCAACATTACTTACAATACTTGTTCAGATTTCCAACTATTATTACTTAAAATTTTGGTTGGGCTCAAGAATAGTGAATAATGAGGTATTCAGAAACAAACAGTACTTTAATAATGAAGTACTTCATTTTCATTTATGAAATTACTTCATTTATGTATAAATTCTCTGAAAGCAACTTGTCATAACATTATTTTATCTTCTGTACTGAGGAAAGTTTCCAGACTAATTAAGTGGAAAATCCACTGAATGCAAATTAGTAACATTAAATTACATTCTTAATAAGCTGGAAATTAGATTTTTCAATACTTTTGCAACAAAATGAGATTGAGAAATTGAATGGATTCTACTTAAATCATTAAATACTTTACATTTAGCAATTAGTTAAAATTAATCTTCAGTTCATTCATCAAAATTATGTTTACTTCATTAACAGTGTTAAATTATTTTCCAATGTAAACAGTCTCATTAATTTTAATTAGAGGTGATTTTGAATTCAATTGAGTTTTCAAACACCATCAGAAGAAAAGAGCATAATTTATTAGGAAAACTGTACAGAATCCATCACTAAAAGGAAATAAACTAATTTCCTAATCGATTGTAAATTTAAAAAATTAGGAAAAGACTGAAAAGTAAAGATATTAACTTTAAAACTTTGATTATGTTGAAATGTTGATTAATGATGACAAGTCCATAAGACACCAATTACCAAACACTTTATTAATATATAACGATTCACGAAACTTGACAGTATTGTGGATGATAAATAATATTTAAACTGGTAAAAATATATGATAAATTATGAATAAATTCGTATTGGTTATGTACTTTGATCGTTTTGAACATGCAATCAGGTTTCTTTTAAAATTGTAATTTCATATTGGATTGAACTGAATTCTTAAGTTGATTCAGTAGGTTTTAATCAATAATAAAAAACATTTCTTTTAATTTATAATCCATTTCAAAACAGAATCCAGACAATCCTTTTGAAATTCTATAACACGATTTTATTCTGGCACTATATGAGAATTGTAAAAATTGCAGCACGGTTTGCAGGAATAGCATAGCTGTTAAAACATTTGAGAAAATCCAAACATAACATATCCATTCTACAAGATTTAACAATTAGGAAAATACCTGGCAAACAAAAAGCACGATTAGAATGTTTAAGAGCAAAGACTGTGTCATTTGGTGTTTTTATTTGGCAGAGTAAGCAGTGTGCACAAAGTTTTAAAAATTTATTTGAATTCTAACTTAATTTTATTTATGTTTATAGCAAGGTTTTAATTGTATTTATTCACATTTTCTCTCTTTTACTACATAATTACATGCAAATTTTCCTGGTTTTGATTAATAAAGGAATGTTGAATATTTATTTTTGGGATTTATTTTGGTGCTGAACAGTGCATATCGAAAGTAAAAAAATAAAATGTATTTCAATACGCCAGAACAAACCTTATTTATTTTGATAATTTTTCATTGATTATTCATTGATTTTAAAATTTTATTGATTGATTCATAAATTTTATGATGATTCATTGACTCATAAAAATTTTCGCTATCATTGACTCAAAAATTTTACTGCTTTTGTTGATTCATTAAATTTTATTGATGAGGAGTTCATTGATTCATTAAATTTTATTGATAATTCATTGATTCATAAAATTTTATTGTTGATTCATTGATTCATAATATTTTATTGAAGATTCATTCTATCATGCAAGAAGGCTCAATTGAAAAACTGTTGGAGACATTTGCTGCAGTCACTGCTTTCAAGAAAGAGAAGACTCGGTATTTATTATGACAACGTGTGTAAAACGTATCGTATCAATATTCAGGTTTTTTGTGAGGAGGTTTAAATGAGATTCCTTCAAACAACAAAAAAAAATTGGGGCAGTTATCCAGGAAAGCAAATCTTTTCTCATGGCTCTTTGTTGTTGAGTTGGTAATGGCTTAAATGGAACACGATGTTCAACAAAACAATATAAATTTTTAATTTTCTTACAATAATATTTTTGATTAATATTCTTTAAATAAACTTATTAATTATATATTAATTAATAATTAAACATAATAATTAATGATTAATTTTTTTTAAATAAGAATTTTTCATTTTATGTTTGAAACCTAATTCGCATTCATTTATAACAAAAATCTCATAACATGGATATTTATAAAAACAATTATTTTAGTATTATCAATAAGCAATGTAACTAAATAGAATTGAATTTAGTTTAAAAACATTAATTGAATTTCAATAAACAACTAAAATCAACAAAGTTATTAATATTTTTCGAAAACATAATACGTTTTCAATGCTCATACTATTTATAAAATTTAAATTGAATTTCTGCTAGTTATAAAATCGTAATTGGATTTCTCAAATTAACTAAAGAAAAAAAGTTTAATCAGTTAAAAAATTTTTTATGATATAAGCTTCAGAATTTTAAAATCATCTTAAAGCATTCATTCTTATTATTAAAAAAAAAAAAAATTAGGACAATGAATAAAAATAGTAGTTTTAATCTTTGTTCAATTAAAGAAATTCGAGATATTTTAAAATAAATTATTATCATTTTGTATTTGAACCCTTTCATTTAATCATAGGCGAAAACTATTTTTTATTTATTTATTTTCAAAAAAAATAAAAATAAAAAAAGTATGATTATTTATAATTTTAATTTTTTTGATAAATTCAGTTTAGAGTTATAACCGCTCATAATCACATTTATAAATTTATAATTTTTAATACATAAAGAATTATAAATACATAATTATTGTTTATTAATTGATAATAGCATGTAAACTGATAAAAACATGTAAACACATAATTTTCCAATTTATTAATGCTTTAATTTGAAAACCCTATGTTTAAATATTGTAAGACTCACCAATGCAATTGAATCATATTCTGTACAGCAAGAATTTTATTTATTTATATATATGATTCTTGGGACCGGAAATGTTTCTTGATCCTACCTATATAATTCAAAATATGTCACTTCTTCATATTTATGGACTTTTTTGAGTAGATCAGAAAATATTGCTTACAAAATGGAAAACGATCTTTCACTGCCCCGCCACTTTTGCACGGTCACGATTTAACCATTGACATTTCCATCAGAGGGAAAGACAGAAATATTACTCATTCAGTTATATTTCATTCACATATTGCGAATAGAATATATACAAAAATAAACAAAAAACATAAATAAGTTGTTCTCACAAAAAAATTACGTTAACCTAAAAAATTAAAAATTGATACCCATATAATACCGAGTATTTACGTTTCTCAACAAAAAAAGTGAAAAACTTATAAAATAAAATTGGCTTAAAGCTAACTAAAAAGCTGAATGTTTAAAGATTATAAAATGAGAATAGCAATTTTTGTAAGTAGCCAAGATAAATTATCTATTTAACTAATAATTCAAAAATATTATGTATTGCGGCATAAAAATACACTTGAAAGAAATTTCATTTCATTAGAAATGCTGTTAAGGTTCTGACTGTAGTTAATTTGCTTTTTAAAAGCATAGACATGTAGCAGATTCAATGTTATCAGGGTGCTACGAATGGGTGACTGTTACACTGACAATACATTTGGTAAACCACAATTTTAAACGAATATCATGGTATACATCATGCACTACTTGGTGATATGCGTCATACATGCACTACTTGGTGATATGCATTTATACATGCACTACTTAGTGAAATACATCATACATGCACTACGTGGTGATATGCATTATACATGCACCACTTAGTGAAATACATCATACATACACCACTTGGTGAAATACATCATACTTACACCACTTGGTGAAATACATCATACATACACCACTTGGTGATATAAAACATACATACGCTATTTGGTGATATAAAACATACATACATACTTGGTGATATAAAAACATACATACACTATTTGATATAAAACATACATACACTACTTGGTGACATACGTCATGCATACACTACTTCGTGATATACGTCATACATACACTACTTGGTGACATATGTCATACATCCTTCTTGTGGCCAATGGATAATCATTATAGCCAATTCATTTATCGTTTCCATGCTCGGGCTAAATACTATAACTTTCAGTTCGACATCGCTGGTGATTGTAAACTTAACGTGCTATATAAAATCATGCCGCTTCGCACATGGAGCTAGAGATGACAATTCAGATTTTGGATCGTCTTAAAAATTTAATAGTGATTAGTAATGCTAATGGAGAAAGTATTTTATAATATTAATACCTAATTTATTGCAATTATTGGTACCTGAAAAAAAAAAGTAGAAAACTACGTTGAGGATTAAACACGTATATTATTTGAGATAAATCGTACTAATTAGTCAATAGGTTCTACTAATAATTAACACCCTAAAAAATAACGTGCATACAGTATATATTTTAAACAAATAGGTTACGGTATAACAGATTGGCAAATGTCTTTTTTGAAATCATCAATAACTAATGAGAAAGACAATGTTATATTCTGGTATTGCTGATAGTACTCCAAAACGCATAAGATCAGAGCTGACATTAATGACTATGAACGAATGACTATGACTATGAATAAGCTTCATCGACAAAAATATTATTATTATTATTATTAAGAGACTGGTATAACTATTAAAGTAACTATTAATAAGCGAATATTTTTTAATGAAGGAAATGAATTGCATTTACTACTGGTCCTACTAGACTAGATATCACAGAAAATTTACGCGGTATAATATGTAAGAAAATGAACTCTATTTATACACTTCTCCCGATTTGGACTCTATTTAAACACTTAATTTATACATCAAATGCTAATATTTTTTTTCTAGGGAGTTAATAAACGTATATATGAAACATCTTATATGTTACTTGAATTCGATAAAGCCCATCTTCATTTATCTTCGTTTCATATTATCTAGTCTCAAATCTTATCAAATAATTGAATGACGTAGCGTTTACTGCTACCTATTAATAATTTGTCAGATAACTTAAAAGTTTGAACACTCAGATACATAACAGGATTTAGTTCTTTGCTGTTGCTAAGTAGTTAACATTGCATTAATTATTTTTTTATTTTTTTTTAATTTCTCATTCCCCATTTTCATATCAATACATCAATTGCACATTTTTGTTTAATTACTCCGTAAAAGTCTGGCTAAAGAAAGCCCAAACAGATGAAAACTTTAATTGCAACAAGATTTGCAGATCAATTTTTCTATTAAAATTTCCACGAACTAAAAAATTGTATTTATTTTGCACAATTTACAATTACTTCTAACATTTCATCTGTAAAGGTGAAAAAAACAGTTTTTGGTACACGAGTCCAAATGTCAGTGTTCACACAGATTCATTAGATTTGAGTTTTTTCATGGAGGCATTTTTAGGGAGTTCAGGATTTTTGCCAAGTCTCTAAACATAGGCTTGATGACTTCCATTATTGGAAGTGGAACATGAAAGAACTTGGTGTGATTACATATCTCACCTATTGCTTAGGCAAGATAATTTAGTGCGTAAGACAAGAATCGAGAAATATCAACTTGACTTGATAGATGCTTTGAGAAAGAAATATCAATTAAAAATGAACAATATAAACAGTTAAAAACTGTAAAAAATAGTTACTTTTATCTTTACAGATGTTAAATCTTCAACCGTAACAAAACAGAAAAAGTTTAACAGAGATTATACTAATGAAAGTACAGAATACTAATGAAAGTCCAAACGGTTTGCTTACATATGCCAGCCATCAAATGATCAATAATTTGTAAAGTACTACTTTAAAAAGGATGAAACATTCAAACACTTCTTTTTTTTCTTAATAAGCAAATGTGATAAATCGTTTTAAGGGTTCCAATTTAATGATGTAAAAAGTAAAAATCGATTTTTTGGTAGAATCTCTTTTTACCTGATCCCCTTAAAGCCCGTTTGCAATTCACGTGTCTAGTATCATTAAACGATAGCAGCTCCAATTATTTTTCATATCATATTTTATTGGCATTACTTTTCATATATACTGAGTAATTTTTTAAAATTTTTTAAGGTGTGTAATCACATTTTTTATTATTTAAGTACTCAGGATGATATTTTATTGATTGGTTTTGTTTATCGCTCTACTGTCATCTTGAGCACACAAGCGCTAAATAGACAGTGACCTACAGTTTAAAGTGAATTCCGAACCAAACATTCATGTTACCTCCGAGACTCGAACCTGAAACCTGTGGTAGCGAGGGTCAGAGTGCAATATCTCCAAATAATCATTCATTTGGGAAACTTCTCAATTCGTTATTAAAGCAGATTACTTCTATAAGAACTGTCTTTCAGGTTTGCAGTGATAAACAGCTTAGATGAATAAACGCAAAAGAGGCAGTTCACTTTTACCAAGTTCAAAGGGGAAAAAAAATAAATAAAGAGAAAAAAAAAATTACGATTTTTTAAAAATGTTTTCCGACTTAGAGAATATCTCTCTTTTGTGAAATAGACTGTGAAACACGTTTTCGAAATAAATGAGTTTCTATGAAACCCCTAAAACCTTTTCACGAAGCCAGGGAATAACAAAATATGAACAAACTCAAAAAGTGCTTTTGACTACTCTCCGGAGTGTGAACACATTAGTGTTTTGGATATAAAAAAAAAAAGATAAACATAAAGGATCAATGAGGAATGTATGTATATATTTATATATCGAACTAAGTTCTTTTTATATTGAACCTTTATTTATTTTGGCGAAATAAAAGTTATCGTGAAAGGTTAAAAAGAAAAAAAGGGGACAATCCTTGAAATCTTGAAAGACATAACTATTAGAAAAGTTTTATTCTGGGTGAGATAAAAAAATAAGTTTTAGTTTTGTGTTTATATTATTTGAAAGCAAATATAATAAAAGTAAACATATTAAGATGTTTTTTATGATTTTTTAAAAAAAAAGGCTTGAGTGATATCTATTAAACTAAAAATATCCATAACAATTTATCAGTTCTATTAAATTTCTCGCGTTGACATTTCTGTATATGATGAAATCTGTTGGCTTATTATATATTTTTATCATTGCTTTATAAAATAGCTATAAAAATATATACCTTTAAATAATTAAAATGGTATTTAAATAATAAATTGGGTGATAATAAAAATAAAAGGACGTTTTATGGCCCAGTGAAAACGCTTTTAATCAGTGCTCATTAGGATACAATCTCGAATTTGTTGAACGCGTGTATTGCAGTCACTGCGTTCAGAAACGGAGAGAAATATGACCATTGCAGCTGCGTATGTAAGCAGAAGAAATAAACTCTTTTCCTCCTTCCCCTATGTCAACCTATAGTTGGATTGTTTTAAAAAGGTAGCAATTGAATTTTTATAAGCAGAATTTTGAAAAAAAATGTTTTTAGTTACTTTGCATGTTAATCAAAACTGAATTCATTTATCACATAAAAGGTACTATATCCTCTTCTTCTTAATGCATTAACTTTTAGAAAATTGGTTGACATTTTTAATTATTTTTCTCTATTAAATGAGCAGATTGACATGTTGGCCAAGAATGGATCACAAAGGATGCAACCTGATTCTCCTTTGCTTTTACGTCAAATAAGGCGATATATATTTTTCTCTGTTAAATCCAACCGTTTCAACCTGTATAGAGAGAAGGTTTTTGAAAAAAAGTGACATTCCCTATTGAATAAATCAACAAGAATTCCCAGTTCCATGCCTAGAGCAGTCGGTGTGACCCGCTTTTAGACTTGCCACGGTTCATGACTACTTACATAGTCACCTATATAGAATAGGACTAGCTTCTACAGATGTCTGTCCCCTTTGCGACCATGGCGTGCCCATGACTGGAGAGCACCTCATCATATGTCCTACTGTTCTTAACTGTATCGCTTTCAGTGTTGCTCACAATGTCTTTAGTGATTGTATTTGTCGTTCTTTACTATGGGCTGCTCGTCGACTAATGACCGAGAGGTCGGAGACGGGCATAGGATAAAAAAACAATTTTAATTATGAGAAATTATTTCACTTTTTAATTATTTTTTTCACATTCAAATATTTAATAAGTGGGCTTAGTTCCTTGTTTATAAGAAATTATTTTCATGAAAAATTTGTATTCCTCATTTTGTGCTTAGATGAACCTAGATAAATTTCTTAAAAGTTACTGCTGCAATAAAAACTTGCATAGTTTGACTTTATTAAAATGTTTATTTAATGCATTAAAATTTGAAAGTTGCATATAGTCTACCGTTTATTATTTCATGACAAAATTATTTAGTACTTCCAAAAAAATCTCAGAAGTTTTTATTATACCTTAATTTGCATAATGACTTGTATCATTCGTTAGAAAAACACATAAAAAGAGATTTAGGTATATATATATATATATTTAAAATTAGCTGTGATTAGTTTTAATCAATGGCTAGGAAATAAGTACTCATTAAACGTAATCATAATAAGTTATACATTTTAATACTTAAAAATGCAGGTATCTTTTTTTATTACTAAGCTTAAAACTTAATAATAATAATAAAGATTAAACTTAATAAGCTTATAATAATCAATATAAATGATTTTATGATAATTGTTAGTATAAAAAGACTTTCGCGTCTATTTCAATGACTTTTATATACAAAAGTAATTTAATGATACATGTTTAAACAGTCATTTATTAATACAAACTGTACTTATTAAATGATTAAAATTAAATGAATTATAGGAATCATAAAATAAATTTTTGTATTTAAATGATTAAATAACTTTTGACTAATTAATGAAAGCAAATTTATGATAAAAAAAAAAAAAAACGTATACTAAATACTTATCTTGACACTAAAAAGTCTTATATCCTGTATAACTTAAAAACCATGAAGTATAGAAGTTTGTGAATGAAGTTTTTCTCTGAATTCTTTATTTCGTTCTAAAATTTGCAGTGAAATATTACGAAAACTGTTTATTAATTATTTTTAAATTAATAAAGACCTTATATATTTTTTTATTTCCCTCAGATCTTTTCAACCACCAGGTGGCGCCAGGCTTAAAATTGAATATTAAAGCCATTAATTAACTCATAGTAAAATATTAAGGTAGAGAATTCACAGTATTAGTTTTCAATTTAGTACCTAGTTAGTAAGACAGTAATTTCGGTTTTAACCATTTTAGGTGCATGATAAAATCAGAACGTATTTTCTCGCAAACACACTATTCTGACCTCAAAAATAAGTGCTAACATATTCAAGGTGATAAAAGAAATTAATGGGAATATTTGTGTTACTCTTGGATATGAATAAGTTTATTAAGATTATATATTTTAAGACTGCTAATTATGAACTAAAACTTTTTAATTTTTCACATATTTTATTTTTATAAAATTTAAATATATATATATATATACATAGATTATTTTCTGTAACAGGGCAATGTCGATTTATATCTGCTAGATGAATATATATGTAGATAGGGAATATGAATATTTTTGATGTTATATTTTCCTATGAAAATATAATTTCTTTTGTTTGTATAATTATTTTCGAATTAACCTTTTATTTAATCGATTCTGTTCAATATATTTTTAAAAAATTAAGATAATTTCTCCAGAAAAACGAGGAATTCCAGGTATTGCTAAATAAATCACATCTGCCCACGATTTTTTTTTCAGTATCCAATTTAGATGGCTATTTTACCTACTCACATACCGAGTATCCAGCCAACCATTTATATAGTCAAAATTTTTAAGGAATTGTTTTCTAGATTAAAAATGTAGAATGACCTATTTTTTTACAAAAAAATGCATTGGCTATAATACTGTTTTTAATATATCTATCGGTTAAATATTTTTGAAAAAAAAAAAAAAAAAATATGTTAGCGAAACTTATTTTAAAGGCAATTTTTTTTCAGCATTATTATAAAAAAAAATATATAACTATTTAAATTTCTTGCCTTAAATTTCTAAACATTCATCCAAACTGTATTTTTTTATTTTGAATAAATTATTTGTTTAATGTATTATCTTTGCATTTACTCGTCCCTTGAGCATTTTCTGGTATTTTATCTGGCCTCTTAGACTGGTAGCAAAAAATGCTTATTCGAATACAGATAAAATTGTGTGTTATTCGAAGCTAGAGCATCCTTATAAATAATGTATAGAGACACAATGCTACTTTATACATGGTATTAATACATGTGAATCTTTTACAATAAATTAAGATAAAAAATTAGATAATAGCAAAAAGTGCTTAAGTCAGACATACATTACCACACATACATTACATAAACCACTCTAACATTTAGTATAACTGCTAACATTTAGTTGGGTATCTAGAACATATACAAGAACAGCAGATATATTTCATACATTAGACATACATTACATGAACCACACTTAACATATAGTACAACATTAATGAGCATCTAGAACAGATACAAAAAGAGCAAATATATTTCATAAATTCTCTCCAGCGCAACCTAAACTTTTCTCACACTTTTCACTCATACAGACGCAAGTATAATTTCGGAAATGACCAGTTAAATTTGAACAATAATAATACATGACCATATACTCCATTATCAAATAGCAAATGTTTGATATGTTCACTTTTCAGTTGGTGTGCATGACAGTGAAATCCATGTAACTAAAAGTAGCTTATTACTAACATCTGAGCTTATTGCTGCAAAAATATATGGTAAAATTAAATTTTTGAAGAAATTATTACAATTTTTTTTTAAATTTAAAATAACTTCCAAATAAAAAAGAAATTAATTTCTTTACTTTCCACTTTAGTAAATCTAAATTTCAGTTATTTTAGTGCCACGATTCATTCCTCAAATCCATTCAGTTAAAATAATCGGTATAGTAAAGAATTAAATTTTGACAATTCTTTAATTCAGGAAGCAGACTTGGCAATAATTCGCATTTGCAATAAAGTTAAGGAATTGCTTTAAGTATATTGATTAGATTTATTTATACAATCTATTAGCAAACATTTCAAAATAAAAGCAGTAATAATAAATTTATTTGTTTTGGCACAACACTCTGATAATTTCAAAAAATCAAGTTCAATACCAGAAGTCATAAAAAGTTTGGCGATTTATCGCCAAAATCCCTAAAATATGAAAGTGTCGAAGTAATATTATTCTACTGCATGCAATATAATTTAAAATACACACAATATAAATGTTCGAAATAGTTCCGAGACATGCTTCTAGAAATATCCACCGCATTGTCCCTTAGAAAACGAAACTTTTAGATAAGTGACATTAAATGAATCAAATGTCCTTATCTCCTGAATTTTCTGGCGTCCAGTGAAACCCATCATCTTGATTGTCCACCGCGAAGGAAAAGTCCCCAAGCGCTAAACATAGATCCGACCCCGAGTGAAAAATGATTCCTATCCCCACGGTCTTCAATGTTTCTTGGGAGTTGCACTGTGGGTGATTAATATCTTTTCGAATAAAATACAGCCATAACAGTTGGAAAGTAAAGAAAATACCATGAATCAGTTGATTCATGGTATATTTCCACATTTATTTAGTTGATTTTAATCATAAAGACATAATATTTGGTAATTTTATTAAAATATTTCGAGCATTCTTTTTACAATTTTTTTGGTAATATTAATATTTTGTGTTTCTCCTACACCATAAAGACAGAATATATATATATATATATATTGTTAGTATAACTAGTCATGGTGTCAACAATAAGCTATTGAGAGATTTATAAAATTATAAAAAAAAATTTTCCCTTAAAAGATTCTTCGGTATTAAATTATAGTGCACATTTCATCCTAAGCAGTTTTTGCTGATTTATTTCATGAAAATTAAAACAAATCTAGATAAAACTTTAAGTTACATAAAGATATCATCGCATTTTTTAAAAAAAAATACAATAATTGTTCTAAATATGTATAAAATTTTAATAAATTTTAATTATAATAATTAATTAATTCTATATGAGATAGATGTAATTTGCTAACATATTTATCATTAAAATCGTAGTATTTTTAATAACACTGCAAAGGATCGATATTCTTTACATTCATTAATTTTTTAAGAAATATAAGATTTTGAACTTTTCTTTTTGAATTCTTTGAAAATTTTTTAACTTTCTTTGAACTTTTGAATTTTTTTATTTAATTATATATCAAAAAAATAATAATATGGTAGGACAGAAGTTTCAAGTTTTGATAAAATTATCAATGGTTAACAAAATTACCTGATCATGTCGTTCATTTTTTATTCATATTATTATCTTTTGTGCAACACACTATAGTAAAAACAAATGACATTAAATACTCTACTAGTTCCCATCAATCTTTTTTACAACTCTTAATATTCATCTATCCATTAATTTTCCCTATTTCCAACTGTTAACCGTTTCCATTTCTAACTAGGGCCAGGGTAGCACATCGAGTTACTGAACTAAGGTTACTTAATTCGAAATCGGACAGGCGATGCCGAAAGGCTTAGATCAGGTCCTTGTATGAAGGAAATGGGGCATTAAATCAATATGTCAAAAAGAAAAATCAGTGGACTGCAGATGTAGGAGAAAAGGGAACCAGATGCGATATTTAGGGGCACTCGTTCAAAGTGATAAAATGGAGTGCAATTTTGGTAAATTGAATATTTTACATATTTGCTATTGTAATGGTTAATGACGTTAAGTATGCCAATTCATAACCTTTCAAAAACGATATCATTTCTATTAAGAAATCTTTTCCAAAGAAATTATTATGAGTTTTCCACACATATGGTAAAATTAGACTCTAAATATCTACAAAAATAACGAAATTTTTGACGATTATGCCAAAAGTATAAGCTACATTAAGAACAGAGTAATATAAATAGTTGGAGAATAAACGTACAAGTGCAAAAATCGCTCTTTTGTAAATGCTATTTAAAGTCTGAAGACTGAAATAAAGAAACTGTAAGCAATTTCTAAATTTGAGATGCAAACTGGTTTTCTTGGAATTTTGAAATAGATGCATGATTGTAGTTTGATCACCCTTATTTAGTCATATTCTGAACGCGAAATTAAATCTTCAAAAGAGATTGCTAAAATGTACTGTTCTAATGGTTAATCTTCTGTCTCGTCTTAAATTTTTAAAAGATTCATAATGGAATATGAAGTTATATTTAGTTCAATAATTATCAAAGCTTGGATTATTCTATATTCAGTTAATATGAATTTCAGGATTATAAAGTGATCTATTACAACTTAAACATATTTTATCATTGTTTTGTACAATATGGTTATTAATAATTTTAATGATTAGAAAGCTGCCTATTTTAACAATTTCCATTTAAACATTAAAAAATAGCATCATATGTATCTATCCATTGACAGTAAACATATTCACGTTGCCAGAATAGTCACTTGCTTCTCTAAAAGTAGTTATTCCAGAGAATCTCTGAAGCCTGATCGATCTGAATGACTGATCGATTAAGAACCTGATTGTGTGATTGTTTTCTTTAAAAAAATTCCTAGTCCATTCATTATTTTTTGAATGTATGTATACCTAAAGTTTTTGACCCCCCCCCCACATACAAATATATATTCGTATATGAGTGAGTGTGCATGTTTATACTTATGCTCACTTGTATGTTTGAATTTCTCATGCAAATTTATAAATTTTCTCACTATGCGATAGACCACGCAATTAGCATGCAGGGTAATTAGGATTCGATCTTTATGATGTGCATTGCAATCATAGCCCGACTCGTGGCTCAGTGGTAACGCGCACCGTTGGCGAGCAGGAAGGCTAAGGTTCTATCTGCTGGCGGCATTGTTGTAGACACTGTTACAAAAACGAGGCAGATTCGATGGCGTTTGAGATGTTCAACATCTTGCTTCGGGAGTCAGACTACCTGGTGGGTAGTCCCCCTAGTGTCCTCCCGGAAGGCACTGTGCTTCTTTTCAACGACGCAGTCAAGTCAGACTTCTACCTACGGGTGCTCTCCATCACAAAAGACGTCGCCTCCATTTCTTCCATCCACGAGTAAGACTACTTATAGGGTGCCAATTCTGCGCTGCAGGACACTGACGATTAGTCACAACAAAAACAGTGACAAAACACTGAATGACCAATGTGATAATTTAAGTAAGCCTCTCGCTTCAATACTCGAATATAATAAGTATTGAAATACAATATTTATTTACAATATTTACATTCAACATCAGATTGTAATAAGTGGTAAGTAAATTAAGAACATCTTCTAGAATTTTTTCACGATTTCTGATTCAGCACTTTAAAACAGGAAAAAAAAAAACAAAACAATTTTTTTTATGGTAGATTTTAAGTTTGTATAAAATACCAATAAACATTTATTGTTATCTTAAAAAACAAAAAAAAAAATTAAGAAATATAGTGATTAGTATTTAAAAATTAAACGTATATTTATCAAATAATATAGCATAATATCTCCAGAAATTCTAAATAAAATATTACAATTTATGAAATTCATCAACGTTCTAATCTATGTTACTGTTTTACAAAATTTTAAAATTTCATTTTTAAATCAATTTATAAATCATTAAAAATTAATTGTTTAGAAAATAGCTAATAATAAGTACTTTTAATTCTTTTGTAATTCTGTTAATAATAAATTAAATATATTTTAAAGCCTGTAAGTTATGTAAAATATTTAAAAGTGCGATTGATTTCAGTTGAAATTAATCAATACATTTCGATAAAAATTTTTTAAACAATTTTATTTTTCTTAAAAGCTTTAGCTGAAAGCTTTTAGATTTGAAAAGATAATGCTTATGTGCTTACCTGTTTAATTATTGTTCATATAATAAAAATATCGTCTGACATTGATGGAAAAAAATGGTCGATTATATAAGATTTGGAACTACTGAATTCAGTTTGTTTAAGAGGATATCGTTTGCAAGAAAATTAAATTTCTAAAAAAATGTCAGAACTTTCTATGATATTTTAAAACTTCTATATTTAGTGTAAGCCTTCCACAGTAAATGTCGATAAAAAAATATTTATTAGAATTTTTAGCGTTGATCATGAATGCAAAGCTTAATGATTATTTTACAATTAAAATAGCAATTTAGTAAACCAATTCTGGTCACTGATGTCATTACAATTTGGTACAAATACTTCTAGAGCTCTGAGGAGCTCATTTCTTAACTCTTTCTTTGAAAACCTACATAAAATCTCTTCGGGTTAATGATTTATCACTTGCATAAATAATCGGTGCTTTCGGAAATGCTGTATCTCGACTCGGGGCTCAGTGGTAACGTGTGCCGGTGGCGAGCATTAGGGTGGAGGTTCGATCCGTTGGCGGCTTTGTTGTAGACACTGTTTGAGACTGGATGGAAACTCGAAGAGTTATGTTCAACATCTTGCCTCGTGAGTCGGACTACCTGATGGGAGTTTTGCAGATTTTCTTCTATACGACACACAAATTCGGGGTAGTTCCCCCTAAAAACTCCTCGCAGAAGTCACTGTCCTCCTTCTACAGCTTCACGGAGCCAAGTCAGACTTCTCCCTACGGGTGCTCCCTCACAACAGAAGCTGCCCCCCCTTCCCTCCTTCAATGAGATCACACAGATTCTTGAACTTTGTCCAGATTTTGCTTTCTACCAAGTGGGGTAAAAAAAGAAAAAGAAAATAAAAGAAATGCTGTGCTTCGAAAACCCTAATCAGAAGCTTAACTAATAAGTTTCTTTTCAACAAAAAATTCAAGGCTTATTCTGTCCTAAGTTTTACTTTTTACAATAAAAAAAAAAACATATCTCATTTTGTTTTTATACTTTCAATATATTGAATTGTATCTATCTAATATTAAATATAATCTTCACTTATGCATTTAAAATTTATTATGTCTGATACTACTATCAGACATTAAAAAAATAAATTTAAAATAAATTGCAGGTTATTCAAAATAAAATTAATTAAGTTTTTTTCAACAAATTCTGTCGAGAAAATATTTGAGAATTACAAAAATGCAAATCTAAAAAGGTTTCAAAAAAATTTTCTTAAAATATCTACTTTAATTTGATTTGCTTATGTCATATCTCATGCAAAATAATAATAGGAAAAATGTTTATATCCATTTTTTTACAACAAATTCTGTCAAAGAAAAAAAAAGTTATTTTTTAAAATATTTGAGTAAATATTTTATTATTAAATGAAAATCAAATTTAAAAAAGGTTTCATTAATTATTTAAAAATGTATATAAAAAAGTAGCTACATGCAAATAGAAAACATATTTATAAAATACTCTAATGAAATGTTTGTATGATTTGTTATGATAAATAATAAAAAATATATTGATAAATGATCAATGAGTTAATATAATGTGAATTATTTACAAATTAATTTTAAATCATAAAAAATGTCCCAAATTATTATATATAATAATAATTTGAAATATTACTCTATTATAAATTCTTTCAATTTAATCCGATTTAAACAGTTTTTGCTAATTCCATTCAACACAATTTTCATATTTAAATTATTTTTAAGGGGAAAATTATTTTATTAAATGAAGAAAAAATGCTGAATAATTAATCCTTTCTTCAATTCCTTTCTAAAAAGTGCTTAGGTGAAATTCTTTTAAGTTTTTTTATTTAAAACAGGTTTTTATTAATCAGCAATCATGTAAAAAATAATTTCATTTTCTTTAATTAGCCATAAAAAACATGTGCAAAAAAAGATAAGTTCACCTTTTTTTTAACCCCGACACATTCCTACATAAATAAAAAAACAATATTTTTGTACAGCTGCCTGAAATCAAAGCTCATTAGTTAATTTGGTGCAGCTAAAAGCAAATAGGGATTTTCATTGTTAGCCATTTAATGGCATTGATTTAGAAAATTTAAGGCCCTTACAAAGAAAACAATAATGCAATTTTATAGTGCGGTCTCAAAAGCATTTTAATAATTCATCGCTCATAGAATAGCATAATTGCGATAAAACATTAAAAATGTGTAATAATTATTATTTAAATAAACAATTTTATTTATTTTTAATGTTTACAAAAAGTCTTTCATTGAAATCAAGCAAATTTTCTTGTTGTTTTTTCTTAATAATCATAACACGAGGCCGATAACGATAACAAGGACAATAATTATAATGAAGATATTATTAAGTTAATGAATGAAACGATTGTAATATTGAATAACGGCCTAATTTTATAATTTTAAATTAACAAATATTTTTAATTTATAGATATTTTGTCACAAAAATTGCTGGATTTACCATTTTTAATTCACTGAATCCACTGCCTTAAAATTCTGAGATTCCATACTGGAGAAATTTGGTGTCAGTGATTAATTGACCATATTAATAAATTTTGTAAATATTATATTGTATCAATTTAATTCTCTTCTAGCCATTTCCAACAATGTCCCTTATTTGAAGATCTAATCATAATTACGAAAGTTATTAAGTGTGTGTTAATTTTTTTTTTTATCGCCTATACATATGCTCTGATATTTTGGAATATGCTGCGAAATTGCTCTTATGAGCAATAGTTCTGATTAAATTTATTAAATGCCTAAGACCTTCTAGACCCATCTGCAAGACCATTTAGTTAATGAGAAATATAATCAGGAAGCCATTCAATTTCATATTCTTTGAAACGTGAATATTTCCCAAATATTCTATGACAATCTGTACAGTATTAATTAATATTAATAAGGCTGATGTTCTTCAATCTCCGAGAACTCTGAGGAAGTCGAGAAATATCTAGATTAATTTAAAACAACATTAAAATACAAATTTATTAATAACAATTTTGAGTTTATTTTATTCTGTAATCAATTTTGAAAGGATCAAAATAGCAGTAGTCTTGTAACTTCCAAAATTCAAAGGGTTTGATTGAAAGCTCGACAAGCTGAACTGAATGTTCCAGTGTCGACGTCGGAGATTGACACAGTAAAACATGAGCAAATAGACGAATATATATTTGAATGCTATAGTTTTTGGGGAACAAATCAAAAGATTAATGGCCTTTCAAAAGACAACTAGGGGACTCGTTAGTAAGAAGTTTGTTTTGGTATTCCGCTCTGCGGTAATCTTGTGCATACTTTAGGCTAAACAGACCGATACCTACAGTTTAAAGTGGATTCAGACATTAATAAAACATTCAAAACAACATTCAAACACTAACAAACATCCAGGCCATCGCCAGGATTCGAAACTGAAGCCTGTAGTTCCAAAAGCCAGGGGGACTAGCTAATTGTTCATCAGGCTGCCGTTCGTAAGGGGAGAAGATGTTTAAAATTGCACTGCAACGTTAGAGGAGAAAAGAACATTCAAACGGATGTTTAAAATCTTGATGCGGTGATTTGGAGAGGAGAATGATCAGGAAGGTGGAGAATGTGAACTCCCCACATATCACTTTGAGGATTTTTGTTCCAAATTGCGAGGGGTTCCTATGATATAAGAAGACGTAGCAAATCTCCCGTGATGTATCTTAAATAATCTTAAATCTGTCATCTTGTAATTTTTGACGAAGTCATGCTAAGTACCTTATATAAAAATGCAGGTTTGGTTTGATTTGATTTGATTTGGTTTGTCGGTCTACGGTCATCTTGTGCACAAGATGGCTAAATGACCGGGACTTACGGAGCTTAAAAGTGAAATCCGAACCACTCACAAACATCCCTGCAACCTCCAGGATTCGAGCCTGTGATTCTAAAGGCCAGAGTGCTCGCCACTTGGCCAATGCAGGACTAAAATTATTATTTTATCAAAAAAACTAAGTATTTGCTACTTCTAATTAAAAAAACTGGAAATATACACTAACAGCTACACAGAGTTGATGCAATTATAAACGCTCTCAATATTTTGAAACTTTTTTAAAAAAAAATCCTTTTGTTAAGAGAGCTTTTATCTTCAGTTTTACAGCTTGTAATGGTCGACTTCGAGTACACTCGATCTTAAGGATTTCAGACTTTATTGCTTAAACTCGATTATGATCCCACTTAAAAAGCACTTAAAAAAAGTGTAATGGGTCTAGACATTCGGTTTTTTTTTTTAAATTTAATAGTACTTTATGAGATTTCTTTTCTTCCTGGGGGTGATTAGCATAAATTCATGAATTCCTTGATGAACGATGCCATAAGCTATACTTCTGTCTGACGAATCAATTTAAACATTAAAGGATCAATAAATATTAATTTCAAAATGATTATTCTTATTAAAAAACTATATAAATGATTTCGAAAAGGTTAATTTGACATTCATTGACAATGCGGGATGATTAAAAGTAGTTTCAAGTTTTTTAATTTAACTATACTAATATACGGCGCAAGTCTACAGCTACTTGTAAGACGTAATTTTATATTTGAGAAAAAGCTTGTTTCATCATATATCTGAGATTTTCTGATATATTACTATGCAATTGAAATGTTTTTAAAATTTGTATATATTAAAAATTTTTAAATTTTTTATCTGCTAATTTTAATGTCTATAACAGATTTAAATATTGTACTTCTTGCACTAGTCACTCATCAGCCCCCTTAACTTTAATAAATTATATAAAAATTTTTTGTCCTTTTAAATCGAATCTAATTTGCTTTAATAAATAAAAAGAATGTATAGATTGCTTTAAAATTAACTATAACAGCAACCGGAAAATATTTTTAAGCTGTATTTAATATTTGTAAAACACTTTATATTTCATTATATTTTTGACAATTGCAATGTGTAATAAGTAATTAATAGCAAAAGAAAGACAGCGCCCCATATATTGAGAGTGTCTTAATTCCTTATTGGGGTGTTGACATAAAAATTCACTTTAAAATTAAATGTTTATACAACTAATAATTCACAAGTTGCAAAGTTCTTATTGTAATGCAAAGCCTTTTCTTAATGTGATAAGGTTATAGTAAGGTATCATCATTATGTTTTATACATCTTACGTTAAATGTATCTAGCAAATAACAGGTGGGCTGACAAGTTCATAGGCTGACACATAGATGTCTCTACTAGTATTAAATCCATATAAATTTTAGTTAGCCTAACCTTCAAAAGACACGTGTATAAATTTGACAGCTGTTGCACTATTAGTATGGGAGTTATAGCATCTTTAGTGTTCATCATGTGCAGTCCACTCGTCTGACTATCGATTGGACTCGGTGTAAAATGATGGAGCCATGTTTCATCCATTGTCACAAATCAACGCAAAAATTCGGGTTTAATACGATTGAACAGATCCAAACACTGCTTAGAATCATCAATTCGTTGTTGTTTTGGGTCGATTGTGAGCTCGCATTGCACCCACTTTGAACAGAGCTTTCGCATATCCAAATATTCATTCACGATATGTCCAACACGTTCCTTTGCTATCTTTAGGTCTCAGCTATCTCAATCAACTTATGGGTATCAGAAATTATTTTGTGGACTTTTTGATGTTTTCTTCGGTAACAGACTCATTGGGGCGTCCACTGCGTGCATCGTCGGCGGTGCTCATTTCGCCTCATTTAAATTTAGCAAACCACTTCTCTACGGTTGATTTTCCTGGTGCAAAGTCCGAATAATGTTTATCAAGCCAAGCCTTGGCTTCAAATTTTTTTCTCCAAAAGCAATGCTTTATTAACACACGAAATTCCTTTTTATCCATTTTTTCAAACTAACGAAAGTTACTTCACTAAAAATGCTAAAGCTGTCAAATTTATACACGGGTCTTTTGAAGGTTAGGCTAACTAAAAATCATATGGATTTAATACTAGTAGCGCCATCTATGTGTCAGCCTATGAATCTTTCAGCCCACCTGTTACATCATTCATTACGGCAGGTTTGCAGTATATTAAATTTATATCGTTATGTGCATAAAAAATTAATAAAAATCGTTACTTCATATGATTTAAAATAAAGAAACACTCTGGAGCAACATTTATAATCCGTAACAATTTTTTTTTCAGAGATAAATAAGAACAAATTAGAAAACAATATTTCGAATTAAACTTGCTATTGGTTACTACAAAAAAATTTATCAAGTATTTTAAAAACATTTGTTAAATCAAGAAAACGTCATGCATCCCGACAAACAATGTTTTCCATTACCTTTCTTTCTTTGTATTAATCTATGATAAATATCTATAAAATGAGTGTTGTATAAATGATAACATTCATTCTGCAACGAGGAATGAAATAGCCCCATTTGATGATGATGACATAAAAAAAGTGATGATTAATCAACTTGTCTGAAAGAAAAATCAACCTAAAGAAGAAGTCTCAAAAGAAAGGCAACTCACTTGAGTTTCTTCGAGTCGTGAAAGGCGAAAGAGGGAAGATAGTAGTAACATCTGGCGCAGGTGTCCTTCCTGTATTCTTCGAGGGGTAACAGATATCCTCGCTCCGTCCGGCAGGATATGGAGAGAAAGAAAATGTCCGTGTCGTTATCAGAGAGTAGCAGTTCGAAATTCTCGCACCGGTGAACCTAGGAAACACAAAAGGAAATCGATAATGTGTATTTTACAATAAAATGCATAATACAAAAAATGTATAAACCATTCTTTTCCTGTTTTTAGTAGATAGATGTTTAATCTTGTAATTTACATGTTATAAGATTAAATAAGTGTATAAGACAATATCCTTATGACAAAATACTATAGTTGATCATATGTAGTTTCCGTCAACCCTAAAGTTTATCAAATAGATCGTATCCTGTCTTGTAAAAGACTCAATTATTGTATATCCAAATATCAGTCAAACTTAACAAAAAAAAGAGCATCTAATGGTGGAAGACTTATATTTGTGTAGAGTATTAACAATCGTCAGTCGTGTTATTTTTGAATAACAGGATTGATTTAAATAGCGTGGATGAAATATAACTGGGACCAATAAAAATTTAATTAACTGATTACGTTTCATCAGGTATAATGTTATGGTAGTTTTAGGGGGAAATTTTTTCCCCAAAGCGGCTGGCAAAACTTAGATAGTTATCTTTTATGCCATAAGCAAGGCATAATAGATAAGCCTTATATGCATCGACGTTACTTATTACCCAAGGGGTACGTGTAGCTTGAAAATATGCTACGGACGCAAGTAACACTACCCCCGCAGCGCTCTACTACAGATAATCACCTGTAGTTTCTTTCAATACTAAATTCTATCCATATATCATAACCTGACTCAATTATTGTATATTGTATATATTATTGTATATTGTATTTTTTGTGGTAAATTTGACTGATAATAAACAAACCACGAAAAAAATGGCTAATGGTGGAAGATTTAAACTTGTGTAGATCGTGCTGTCAATAGCCAATCGTGTTATTTGTGAATAATACGATTGATTTAAATATCGTGGATGAAATATAATTGGAATCAATATCTATTTAATTGACTGATTACATTGCACCCAGTACAATGCTATGTTATTTTCATTGCATTTTTAGTACAATGTTAGTTCCAATAGAAACCATTTTTGTTTTCATTTCTGTAATACCGTTATTCGACTATTTTTCTAATGAGATGAATGACACTCCTTGGGAGAGTTAGTTACACTTAGTTAATTGTTCTTGAACATTCCTCTTTAAATACCTTTTCATTTGACATATAATAAAGCAACTGTAACTAGCTACGTCAAAGCGACTAACAAGTTTAGCCTTCTCGGTAATTATAAACTCTTCCTGCCAACAAAATTCCATTAAAACCCCTCGAAGTTCTCAGGGGTACGTTTATGGTAATGGACCTAATTGAGATTCAGTATTTTAAAAGGTCTTAGACAGTGAAGGGTGTTTCTTTTAAAGGGTTGAAGAAGACATCTCATCGTTAAATATTTCTTGGAACTCATTCAGTGAAAGCCCCATAAATGAAGTTAGGCCACTTGTTCGTTCTCGCCCGCCTTAAAATGTGAATTTAATTAGACAGTTCATTAGGTGAGGACACAATCGATATTCCTCCAGGGTCTTTACAAGAATGGAGTGTTTTCTTTCGCTATAAAGCGGTAGGTGGATATTGTGAAGAGATGATTGGGGATGTGTAGACTTCTCTTTACAGCAGTTGCATAAGCAACCGAAAAGTGTAGGATAATTAGCTTAAAATTGATGATGCCGATAATAATAATTAATTTCTTTTGAACTTCATTAAAGTTGATTGCCGTTTTCTGTAACTTTCTCTTGCAGTTTTAAGTGACAGGTAACACACATGAGAAGTTAAACATTTATTCCGGTAAAGCGTAAACAAATTAAATTTATTTACCGATTTATAAATAACTACTTTAATCATCATATTTTATACTGTTAAAATCAGTTTTATTGTATATGAATAATTATATATGTATATGCAGGGCGTTTTAAAAATAATCACCTAATTTTAAACAGATAAAAATCAATAATTTTAATGCCAAAAAAGTGTGTCAATATGTGGAAATGAAATTACAAAATTCATGCGGAATTGAAATTACAAACTAATGAAACAACTAAAATTACCTACAATCTCGGTTTTTTTTTTTTTTTTTTTTTTTGAAGCAGTGTCTACAACTAAGCCGCCAGCGGATTGAATCTCAGCCCTAATGTTCATGAGCAGCGCACGTTAGCACCGAGCCGCGAATCGGGCAATTAAAACATTAAATGGGACGAGTGAAATCGCTGATTATTCAACGCGGCAGTAACTTGTAATCTGAAGATAAGATTTAAATAAGAAGAAACAATAAAGAGATTTAACACGGTACACTAATTTCTCACAGATGGACTGTCCCATTCGATTAAATTCAAAACCAAACAAGCGAAAAGTTGTAAAATTTTTGCCAAAAGCATCGAAAATTTTAATAAAAACAAAAATAATTTTTAAATCACGCTCTCATTGCAAGTAAAAAAACAAAACAAAAAACGTGAATGCCATACGATATTTTTATGCTATTTAATGATGAACAACATTAAAAATTAACAATTCAAGGAGGCCACTTTATTTAAACCATTTTAATTCATTTCGTATAGAAAAATGTTGAAATTGTTTATTTATAGAGCACAGTCAATTCCTCGAATTATTGTTTTTCTCTTATGTTGCAAACTATGGCAGCCATTATTTCAGAGAACAAATTTAACACCCGTGACTGTTATGTTCTGCAAGAATTAAAAACATGGCCAGAAAATAACTTAAGTGGCTTAGATTAACTTTAAATTCTTCTGTTGACACAACACATTAGTCTCCTGTCTTGTCCTTCCTTGAAGCTGAATGCTGTCACTCTAGGCAACTCTTTTTCGGAAAGGACATTTTTTTCCCCACCCATTCCACAGTGAGATTTTGTTTCTTCGAGTGCGCAATCCATAATGTGTCTTCGTCCGCCTCGATAAATAATGGTGGCAGAGAAGAGATGGCATCAGCACATATTTATAGTTTCTTTCAGCTATTTATTTACGGGTCTTGCTTGCAATTAGAGACGAATTTATGGCAAAGAATGAGTAGGTGTTGGTAAATGGTCGCTTTATGAGAGCGGTGTAGCGAATTAATCATTTGTCGGTTATTCGTTTTCGGATTATCCTTTTGTAAACAAGTGTAGAATCAATAAGAAAGTTCTTGTATACACAAGAACAGAATAATGGGGAGCGGAATGATGGGACTTCATGCCAAAGATTCATAATTGATTAGAAGGCAGAATTACTTATGTTTGCATTTCTGTCAAATTTTCTTATGTTGTTTTTCAATTTACATAATTAACTCACAAATTACTCACTATAAACACAGAAGCCATCAGGGAACTATTACTAGAGGATCACCAAATTTTTTTCATTATAGCTTTCTGCCAAAGTTTCTCGGAATTTTTCAAAAGGCCTTTACTAGATTATTATGTAATTGTAATAAAACGAGCAATAAAAAATTGTGGGAGTGTTTAGATTGTTTTTATTGCTTGTTTAATAATATATATTATATTGACTCAACACCAAATACATTCCTTTTTCTTTTGTCTGAGGTTGTTTTTTTTTAATAAATTCTTTGATATATATATAAAAAAAATATTTGCTTATAATAAAGTTAAAAGTTTTTTTTTCTGTGAATTTATAATTATTTTATCTAATGAATTGTCATAAAATACGGAATATTTTATCACGTGTGAATATGAGGTTGTCGTTAGAGGTACGTGAAGTTTCAAAAAAAAAAAAAAAAAGATACAGAAAGTGAAGCTATAAAATAAAAACCGAATAAGAGTATAAGCTATTATTTAAAGTAGATGTTAAATAATCCTCGCGCGACACGAGAAACTTTCGTTTCAAAAACTTTTATTTAAAATAAATGCTGATTTTCACGTGATTTTATTTGTGTCTTTTTTTAAAACTGATATAAAATACTGACTGACTGACAAATTATATATTTCATGTCAGTATTATATATGTATATGACATGAAATATAATTTTGACCTATTTTTTTCAGAATGCTGCTAAATATTACGATTAACCCATATCAAGTCACGTGCTATGTAGTTCATTTTGAACTATCTGGCTTTTCAAATTATAAGCAGATTATTGTTTCCCTATCCTCAAAATAGAGTCTAAGGATTAGTTTCTGATTATAAAAGTCAATTTAACTATCACTTAACAGATTTCTCAGTCTGAATTGGGTAGTGCTTCTTGTAGAATTTGAACAATTGCTTCTTCAAAAGTTCTAGAGTTATTAAATTTTGTTATATTCCTGTCACTGTTGAACCTGATAGTTCATGGGGGTTTCTGCACTTTTCCTCTTTTCCCAATCGTCAGATTAAATCGCTTAATCGTTGCGATTTCGACTTTAGCGCCAAATGGAATCGCCCAAACCACAGTATTTTATAATAACAGAGGCCATTTTTTAAGGAAGAGACTTGGCGAAACGCGCAAGGGGAAAATAATAAGTGGAACCCTAAAGTGCAGAACTCCCGTTTTTATTGAATTCTGACCAATTGTTTTATAAATTTCTTCGTTTTTAAACATTGCTGGACGAATACACATGGGTGTATATCAATGCACAAATGATAAACTGAAATTCGTGAAAATATTTCAGGGGCCTGATGGCGCTCAGTACCACAGGTTTCGGGCTCGAGTCCGGAGATGCCGTGGTTGTTTGAAGTGGTTCGAAACCACTTTAAAACCGTAGGTCCCTATCTGATAGGACTGTATAGCTCTGGCCGTAGGGTTGAAAACCTTAGCCCATAAAAAGAGAAACATCTCGTCTCGAAATCTGCCAGTAGGCAGATGGGATTTCATTTTTAGCATATAGGCATTTCATTTTTAGCATATTTTTAGCATATTAGCGAACGAACATTTTGATGAATACGGACTTTAATTCTCATGTAATTATAAGTTATTAAATAGCACTCCCTTGGTTGTTAAGTATTTCCATATAAGTAAAATCTATTAATATTGGTTCCTTTCTTAAAAATGTATTATTGAAGGGGGAAGAAACTCCATATAAGGGAGTTATATGACTACAATCGAACTGAAAGTAAAAAATTTTTTTTTTTTTTTTTACAAATTGGCAGCAACGTTTTTATGATAGGAAGTATTAATAAGAAAAATAGGCTTCGTTATACTAATGATGCATAGCATTATATTCTCATTATTTTGGGGTTAAAAATACAATATTTAAGAATTATTAACATACTTTTACCGATTGCAAATATTAAAAAATATTTTGCAAACAAGGCCCCCTTCATTTCATTGAAGTCACATAATATTAAAGTCTGCTAAATTATGGGAAAAATTAATATTAATCTGGTAACATTACATTTTACAAAGCATAAGCATATTAGCAAATTGCAAATAACTCCTTACAAATTAGTATTTATTATATTTTAAATGTAATAATTTATCTGTTTTTCACATCTACTACCACTACACCGTAGTACATCACTGTGACTGGAAATAAAGTATTTCTTTATAAATATACCAATAATGTGGGTGTAGCTGTGCAATCGCAGTTTTGAACGAACACCCAAAAGTGGGGCATCTGAAGAGTTTGCACACAGTTTCTCTCTTCCTCAAGGCCAACGGAAGGACAATCCAATATACCGATTTATCATAGCCATCTCCGCAAAGACAGGAAAGTTTCAGTTCTATATCGATTGCTAAATTTCAAACGCTCTACACACTTGCCAAGTTTCAAACGCTCGTCACAGCTTGCCAAGTTTCAAACGCTCGTCACAGCTTGCTAAGTTTCAAACGCTCGACACAGCTTGCTAAGTTTCAAACGCTCTACATCACTTGCCAGTTTCAAACGCTCGTCACAGCTTGCCAAGTTTCAAACGCTCGTCACAGCTTGCTAAGTTTCAAACGCTCGTCACAGCTTGTTAAGTTTCAAAACGCAAGTTTCAAACGCTCGTCACAGCTTGCTAAGTTTCAAACGCTCGACACAGCTTGCTAAGTTTCAAACGCTCGACATCACTTGTCAAGTTTCAAACGCTCGTCACAGCTTGCTAAGTTTCAAACGCTCGTCACAACTTGCTAAATTTCAAACGCTCTACATCACTTGCCAAGTTTCAAACGCTCGTCACAGCTCTAAGTTTCAAACGCTCGACACAGCTTGCTAAGTTTCAAACGCTCGACACAGCTTGCTAAGTTTCAAACGCTCGACACAGCTTGCTAAGTTTCAAACGCTCTACATCACTTGCCAAGTTTCAAACGCTCGTCACAGCTTGCTAAGTTTCAAACGCTCGTCACAGCTTGCTAAATTTCAAACACAGCCAGGTTTCAAACGCTCGTCACAGCTTTGCTAAGTTTCAAACGCTCGACACAGCTTGCCAAGGTTCGAACGCTTCATATAGCTTGTCTAAACTGCCAATAACATTGAGCCAGTTTCTATGTACTGTGACATGTACAGGTATTGAGCATGGCAAATTGAAATGCTTTGCATAAAGATAATATTCACTTTTAACAAATGAATCTCTAAAGGAAACTTTGAAAGATTTTACCAATACAATCTTTTTACAATCTTTTAGATACTAGTGCATACATTTATTATGGATTCATTTTAATGTTGGTATTCTATCTGAATTTCAGGTTCTTCAATGATATGTTGAAAATATGCGTATTATCTTTATGATGATACAAAGCCATATTATTTTAATTTTCCATTTATTATTTACGAGATATTCAATTTATGGTAGTCAAAATAACAAAAAAGTATTTAGTGGAAAAAAAGAAAGAATGTCGGGAAAAAAATAAGAGATTGGGTGTCGATTTTACGATTTGAGAAAGTTAACAATGGAACTCAAGTTCATCTCTAATTAATAAAATTTTGGTCAATGGCATTTTTATTTTTTTTTATCTTGTAATAATTTGACAGAAGTTTCAAACACTTTTTATCACTTTCCAATAAGTTACGAACGCTCTTTATCCTTGCAAAGGAGTTTGGAACGCTCTTTATCATTTGCCAAACATCCTTGACTTGAAAACTCAACGTACAAACTAATTCTTCGGAGAATTGAAATTTAGAATTAACATTATCAGTTGGTCAACACCTGTAATTCTTACACCCTTCATCCACTTCTTTAAACCAAACAAGAGACTTCTTGATGTATAGTTTAGCACGCTCGTGCATGGAAGTAGAGACGAAAATTGTTTTTTCAACGAAACATTTTCCCCCTTTCCTTCTATTCTTGAAACTAACACGCTAAATCAATACTCTAGTACCTACGTATTTAATAAAGTACAGGAATTTATGATAATATGAAATACGGTTTATTAATTATTCACTAATTAATTTATCGGGGAAATAAATTATCTACCTACATAACTATGTCGTTGAGTTATAATCATAAATGAAAATATATTAATTAACTTAATTTATTAGAGAACTTCAAAATATCTATCTTATGCATTTAAGCTACTATAATTAAAAAGAATTACTTTTCCATATAATGGATTTATTAATTAGAAAATCTCAAAATCTATTAGGAATTAGACTGAAGAAAAGACTACAGATTTGTCTCTTTCAGATGCAAACAAAATAAAAGATAATAATAAATGTATTAGAAGGAAAAGTTAAGACACCAAATAATTGGTTTCTAATTAAATGGTTCTCGGATGACATAAAAGTAACAATGCTCCCACTATTCGAATGTATTTCATATTAAACTTTAATTTGAAATTTCTAAATAGCAAATAAGCAAATATGCTTGTAAATTTAACTGGCACGTAGATCTTTTCGTTATGTTACATGAAGCTGATGGGGAAAAAAAGATTGGGATAACATTTAAATTACTGAACATTAAAATGAGACTTTGATTTGGGCTAACAAAGATTAAAGATAATGTATCAAAAATTGCTCAGTGGTAATGCGCGTAGAGAGTGTATAGGCGACAAATTCTGATCCACTGGTCGCGTGCGTTGCCGTCGTTTCTTTTAAAAAGAAGATACTCGTTATAGTAATTGACAGCGGGTATTAGAATCTCCCATTAAAACTCAGGCTGCTTAGATTTATTGTGGCTTACCAAAAATAAAAACACAAATATATATATTATGCGACAAAAAAAATCATATCTGCTTGTAAATTCTTTTTTTATGCAAATACCATTATGTCCATCATGCAAGTAATTAACTATAAATTCATTGATCGCCCAGAGTTCAATGTTCTAGAGCACTTAACTGAATATTGGGATGATGTTTATAGGAGATAAATTCTAGGCCAATGCTTCCATTGCAAATTGATTTTGTCTATTCACTTTGATTGTACCAATGCCTCTCAAAAGGGTTTCTTAAAAATATCAACTGATGTCAATATTTGAAACAGGACGAGGTAGTAATAATTTTGAGTTAAGGGTAACAGGTTAAATGGAAAGTTCTCTTAACAATTTTGTCGGAATAATGTTTCCATTCTACGATATTCCATGAATGGCAAACCATCGCAAAACGCAGCGACTAAAAGGCTAGAGAGACGACAGAGAGTCCTAAAGAGATAAAAAAAAAGTCCTAGAGAGACGAGCAGAGAGATAAGAGTGGCTTTCAATAACACTTGATTCGCGCAATGATCCATCGTATCTGTAATGCAAGGATCACTGGTCAATAAGTAAGATAATAGGATCCGAGTTCATGACACTCATTCCACCGACTACTCTATATCTGTGTACACGAAAAGTGCATATGCAATGATGCAGAGTAGTTCGCCCTGGAATCTGAATGATTAGAAAGGAAATGCTTCATCTATAAGGTCTGCTACGAATTAAATCTCAAAGACCAGCAAAGACGTGCCTGGAAAGGTTCAGTTTGGTTTTGTTTGTTGCTCTACGGTCATGTTGTGCAAAATTTAGGCTAAATAGATAGGGACCTATAGTTTAACGTGAATTCCGAACCACTAACGAGCATCCATGCCACCGCCAGGATTTGAACCTGAAGCCTTCGGTACCAACGACCAGAGCGCTAGCTAGATGGTTATCAGGCCACCAAGTGCCTGGAAACGCCGGGACAGGCAGAATACTAACTTGACTATCCCCTGCCTCACAGGTCAACACCTCCATTGTTTTTCCTGTCCCGTATTTTAATAGGATAATGCAGATTTGCATTGATAATTTGTGTCCGTTCGTGTTTATCAAATACATTCCAGGGCAATCAATAGTTAGATCTCTATATTGATTTGAACTGGCAGATAATTTAATTTAATAGGAGGACCTCATTGTTGTCTATCAGGGACCTGGATGTTATTCAATACCTGCACTTTCCTTTCAACTTCCTCCAGGCTTGCATTTAAACAAGTTAATGATTTCTAACGATTGTCTTCGTGCTTATCAAGCAAATTCCCATCCAGTAAGATGACTTCCTAACATACAACGTTTGGGGTTTGATGTGCAAGCTCCTCCGACAGCCCCAGGGTCAGTTGAAATCAACGAACTAGACAAATGAATCCTTTAGAAATCCTTAGCAAGAAATTCCATTAACTCTGCGAATTAAACATATACTAATCACCAAGTTTACATCAGCGCCAGAGGTGGCCCAATATTTTATAGATTGGTTCGTTATATGCAGCTATATCCTTTAAAAGTATTTAATTCCTCAAATTTTTAATCCTTTTTGTAGTAAATTTATACGCAATGGGCGATTTTTGCCCCAGTTGGATTAATTCTCTTGTTGCAGTATGTCTTTTTTTTTATCTTATATATGTTCTAATATAAATTTAAGTACCATATCTTTAAAACTTCCCACGGAATATGCATAAAGAAATGTTTCAAATAATTATATTTGATTAAATTAGATTTACAAATAGAAAGTTTTTATAACGAGTATATATGAATAAAAAAAATACATGTAGTTTTTTCTTTTTCATTAAATGTTTATAAAGCTTTGTAATAAATGAAAAGACTAATTATTTTTAAATTTCCTCTAATCACAATATTGCTTGTTCGAGAGGATTTTAAATTTTCTTCTTTTCTAGTTAAATTAAATATGTAATTGTAGTTACTTTGATTGAATGAAAGGCAAATAAATAATCTGTGGTATAAATAGTAACAAGTAATATAAAAAAAAATTAATGTGAATTCCTACTTTTTCTTCACTCTTATTGCAGAAAGTTCTTTATAAATATTTTTCATTCATTTTTTTTAGTTTATCTGGCACCATCTATTTTTACATGCAATTTTAAAATAAACTAAAATTAATTAATTTAATTTAATTACAGAATTAATATTTAAAAACTGTATTAACATTAAGTGTCATCCAAAACAATTAAAAAAAAATTTGAACTTGAGTGGATAAAATAAAAGTATTTAATTAAATTGAAAATTTGAACAATATATATATTAAGCTAATAGAATTCTTGAAAAAAAAATAGCTGCTAAAATTAAAAGATTAAACATTAAAGAATGACAAAATATGTATAATATGAAAAATTGTCAAATAGGAAATAAATTGATTAAAAATAGATTTATTCTATCTCAGAAAACTAAAGTATAGTATTTAAATTGTACAAGATTCTCTCAAATAAAAACGTGAAAAGATTTTTTTTAAAAATTGGTTGTGCTTATTTATATGCAAATGTTTAGTTACTTCCAGATGTGCTGCATCCACTTTTTCTGGCACGGAACTAACAAACAGATTTTTTCGATCAAGTTTAAGAAATTACTAGAACAAGGCGAGATTTATTTTTATCATGCAAACAGGAGAACTGCTAAAAGTGAGCAGCTTTATATCCCTAAGGCTCAACCAATAAATAACTAAAATTAGGCGTTTCTGATTCTTAGTGATCAAGTGGGATTAAAAGAATTTACACGGTGATAAAACAAATGAAAATAAATGATTTGAGTCCCTTGTTGTATAATATGTGATTTAAGTAAAAGGTGAAATGCACCAAAAAAATAAAGAAGGACTGTAGGAGCTTACAATTCAAATATTCTCAGATAACCACTAAACCTAGTTGTTTGTTAAAATTAGGAACATTAGAGTTGCATCCTGATTGATATTCTTTAAGTTACAGTGACAGTTATAAAGACAGAAAAATCACAAATAAGAGGACGATTCCTAGAAATACTTCGAAGCAATTTATCCTGCAAATAAATCATCAAAGTAATTCCTACAACTTTACTCTGAGACATAACTTCATTCTTGTCAAACATGTCATTTATGGTATAATTTATTTTGTGATAATATCAATTTCGCATCTTAAGCTTTACAACCTTTTTTTCATTCATTTATTTATTTTTCTTTGACTGAGTCAAAAATCACTGTTATGTAGCAGGTTAAAAATAACTTACTAGGATATTTTTCTCATATCTCCAGAGAACACACCAACGGCTTACGAAATAAAATCTATTTAAGTGTTTTATATAGAAGACAGAAGATTCTAATCTATTTAATACATTGTAAGATCGTATTCTTTGGTATTACGGACAAAAAGTAGTAATATATAATGCTTACCTATATCGATAAATAATTTAGTTTTAAAGGATAAAATAACATTTGTACTACGGAATTTATTTTTTGATTTTTCATATTAAAGCAAATTCCAAAATAAAGTATTTAAAAAGATTACGTAAAATTCTTATTTTTATAACATTGTTTAAAGTACGAATATAATTTTTTTAATTTAACAATTCCATTTCCTTTACTGACAAAATAAAGAAATTTATACACATTTATATCAATATGTAATTTTTGATAAGTTTCTTTTTCCTAAATTTCATTCGAATAAGGAATAGAAAATATCATAGGTAAAATATAAAAAGAAAACGTTTATTAAAAACGTTTGTGTAAAAACATTTAAAAATTAATTAATCAATTAAAAGCATGTTATTCATTATTATTTCAAAATATTGTAATTTTAATTAGTGTGCGAGCGGTAGAATCAGCAAAAATAATTCTTAAGTATTATCAAATTTTTATGCATTCAATAAAAATGATTTAAAAATATTTTATAAATATTCAAAGAATAAACTTTTAAATTCTTTTAATTTGGCTCAATGAAGTACGACACTCACGATATTTTAATTTGAATGCAATATCAGGCTAATATATTCAAATATATAATAATATAAAAATTCAGGTATTTGGAAGAATAAATTATGTATTAAGTATTAAATAATACTTTAATGTCTTTCAGTGTGTAGCATGAAACCTGTCACACATGAAAATCAGACACGGAAAAAAAATAACATGCTATTAAGTTATTTAAACTACCTTTGCCTTTTTTTTAAATGTAACAAGTTAAGTTATTTCATCATTAAAATCACGAACTTTAAAGCAAAATATGCGACTTATAAAATACTAATAATCTTTAATAAAAATATAAATATTTTTATATAAATTCTACTAATCTTTCTACTTTTCGATGTTACAATCTATGTCAAGAATAAAAAACAAAGTTATCGAGGCTTATTAACAATTCATAAGTATATAATAATAATATGAAATACATAATGTTATATGTAAAAAAAAAAAAAAATTGCGTGAATTAAACAATTAATTATTATTTGTTAAATAACGAGTTATAGTTGAAAATTTGATTAAGAATTTAGCATTTGTTTTAACTAGGACATTTAAATATTCATTTTGTTTTAATTTGTTTCCTTTTTGTTTTAATAACACTTTAGATAAACTACATCCAAAGTTATCTAATCTTAAAACCTTACCGAAAACTTTAATAATTTATAGAGTAGTTATAAAATATTCATAATTTTTATCTTACTCATACTATTTATGATTTTTAACCCAATCATTTATTAGTTCAAGAACATAATGTTAAAACATTTTATACTAATTATAATAACACAATTTTTATTACCAAAAGAAAAATGCTGCGATAATTTAATATTTTACGAAAACGAAAAAAAAAAATTACACTTGATGAAAGTATTTGTTAGATAATCAGCCACCAAGAAAGACTAGCTAAACTAAAGTCTTCTCACTTTTATGGATACTCAAAAAGAATATTTAATTAATTACGAGATAATAAATCGCCACTTTCACGTAAGCCAAATTAATTTGTCCCCAGAACTGGAAATGTTATAAAAACAATTAGACTCCTTTAAAGGAACTTTAATTACTTTTAAGAAAACGAACTCTCAAATTAATGAGATGCCAACAGAAAAGAGTTCTGCAAAGTTAGCCATTAAAAATTAGCTTGTTAAATACCTCGCGGTGAGATAGAAAATAATGTCGTCGAGGTTTTGATAAGGTAATTTGATTGGCTAGGAAAAATTCCTAAAATAACAAGGATTGACGATAATTTTTAATTTAAGGTGAATAGATTTGTCCGGTTCTGTACCGAATAGTACACAAAACAAATAAAGAATCTTGATTTAAATAATTCGCCCAAAAGCAATAAATTAATTTTTTCATTATTTTTTTTTTGTATTAAATAAACATTTCAGCATTTTAAATTTATCAGTTTTTTTTTTAAAAACCCTGCTAATAATTTATTTATTAAAGATGGAATATCCCATGATAATAATAAAATATTCATTATCATTAAAGAAGTATGTTTTTAACTGATTTCTGAGAAAAAAAAAAAAAGTTTGAAAATATCATTTAAATGCATACAGTTATGAAAATAGAAGATTTAAAATGAATATCACTATTTCGAAAATAATTTAATATACGCAGAAAAGTATTTTTAACAATAAAAAATTTTCTGCAATATAATAAGAACATATGTGGTCACATGGAAGAAGGGAAAAGAGGGGGAGGTTTGCTTCTGTTATAGGCACTTCCTCACAGGTAGCAGGCTGACTTGGCTCCGTGACGATGACTTTTTACGGGGTGGGGTTGTCAACCCTACCTCCTAACGCTCTACAGTCGTATTAGATAGGGACCTATGGCTTAAAAAGAATTTGAAACCACAACAAACATCCATGGCAACGCCGAGACTGAAACCTCTGATATAGAGCGCCAGAGCGCTAGTTACTCGGTTATCAGCCCTTCCTTCCAGGAGGAATTTTTAGGGGGAACTACCACATATGTGAGTATCGTATGGTAGAAAAACCCGGAAAACTCCCACCAGATCATCCGTCTCCCGAAGCAAATTGAAGAACATCGCAAACACCATTTAGTGATTTTCAAAGTGGTTTGGACAAACTCGTATTTTGAAATAGTGTCTAAAACAAAGCCGCCAGTGGATGAAACCACAGCCTTCATGCCAACCAGCGGAGTGCTTTGCCACTAAGCCACGGGTCGAGTCAAATTTCTTAAAACCTTCATTAAGACCAGGGCATTTCTACTTTCTCATCTTTATTTTAGAGCACTTCACTCTTAAATGAATAAAAAAAAAATAAATGTTGAAGGAAATGTCAAATTTTAAAATGTTAATGGAAATCTATGCATAATAATAGTAAAATAATCCCCAAGTAGAAGAATTGCAGTTGATCACCAAATGAAATTTAAAATAAATTGAATGATTATGATTTGATTTGTGTAATTTAAGTATTAAAACAAACTTCATCAAGCAATAAAATCTGAGTCTGTAGTATTGATATCGTTTCATGACATTAGGACGGAGCATAAAACCAGCTCTCAGCAACAATTTCCTGATACATGAACTGAGTAGATTACACGAATTCATGTAGTCAGCTATCAAATTACCCGGAAGAATATTTCTATGTGTAGAATTAGATTAATTAAGGCGTGTACAATATTTTAAGTTTACTGGGATACATAGAAAGAAAACAAGTCATTATGGACCACACGTAAAATACACTAATTAAAGCTAATGATAAAAAAAATAAATAAATATAGGGTTAACACATTGAAAGATTATAACTGCATTAATTCAAATTTTTTTTATTATAATAAAAGACAAAACAACAATATGATATTAGTGGGATGTTTGACCTTATTTTCGTGACAATAATGATTTTATATTATGTCGATGGAAGCAGTTATAATACTCAATTTTTCATCAAGTATTTTGATTCCAGTTTTGTTCTTTATGTGGACTCATCCTCATAAACAACTTCTCAAGAATTTATAAAGTCGAAATAATAATATCTGGGATAGCATGAATAAGGCATGAATATGAAGCCAAGGATATTTTTCTCTAGGAAGATATATCTTATAAAACCCCTTAAAGTTTGATAAATAAATACATACTACTGTGCCCCAAAAGTAAGACCAATTTTTTTTTCAAAAACTCTTTATTTATTCTTCCAAATTTATTTCATCGTATTCAAAGTAATCCCCTCCGGACACAATGCACTCCTGCCAACTTTTTCCAATCCTCAAAGCAGGCTAAAAAGTCATCGGCAGGGATGGCCTTCAAAGTGCGCTGCGATTCACGTTGAATCTCTCTTCGATCGACTCAAAACGGTGTCCCCGGGTGGTCTTTTGAGTTTAGGGAATAGCCAGAAGTCTCGCTCGGTATGAATACGGTGGTTGTGGAACAATATGGGTTTCATTTTTGGCGAAAAAGTCACGAAGAATCAATGCAGTGTGAGCTGGCGCATTCAGTGTTTTCGTTACCAATTGAGATTTGACGCGTTTGAGACACAAAATGGAATTGACCGATCATTTTGAAATTCCAACATCATCAGCAAGGTCTCTAATTGTAAATCGACGGTTTGCAATCACCAAATCCTTAATTTTTGGACGTGACCTTCGGCGGTTGAGGTTGATGGTCGACCCGAGGGGTTCTTCGTCTTCAACGTGTTCTCTGCCTTCTTTGAACTGTTTATATCCATTCTAAACATTTCTTTCCGATATAAGAATGCTCACCGAATGCCTTCTGCAACATTCTATACGTTTCCGCAAACAAAATTTAATGCAAGCACTTTGCTCAATTAATTCAGACATTTCAAAAATTGCCCGAATCAGTTTGAGCGTCTCACAAATCCAAGCGTAACTCAAACACTAATGAATATTTTGATACCAGATTTCACACAGATGTCAAGGACAGCGCCAGCAACTTAAAAAATTGAAAATCCATAAGCCCCTGGAATTTTAAATTGAAAATTGGTCTTACATTTTGGACACAGTAGTATGATTCTTTACATTTGTGGAAAAGAAAATACTCAATAACTTTATCAAACGGAAGATGAACAAATATTGAAGAGATGGAAGGTTTGTATCTTTGCATCTTTTGGGGATATACTGGCAATGATGTGTCCACATAGAATCTTAACTTCTCCAAGTTTCAGTTCTTAGATAATATTATTTTTATGTATGAGAGCGTATTTGGCATACATTTATACTACCAACAAATAATATTCGACTTCTTATTACTCTCTTCGTGCATAAATATCTCGAAAAAAGACTATGTAAAAGATGGCAATATGTACAGATGAAATGGGTGGGCTTGAATGGCCGAGTGGCTAGCGCTCTGGGGCTCGGCACCACAGGTTTTGGGTTCGAGTCCCGGCGGTGCCATGGATGCTTGTAGTGGTTCGGAATCCACTTTAAATTGTAGGTCCCGGTCTAATAGAATCGTAGAGCGTTGCGGTGGCATTGTTACTCCGCTTCCGTGGCTTATCTTCAAGTTATACGCGCCCCTGGGTAACGCAAAGTGAGTACATCTGTGCAGCGCTTGCCTTAAAGCGACCAAGCTGTCTAAGTGTTTGTCAGCTGCATTAGAAAGAAAAAAAAAAAACAGATGAAATGACCAATCATTTTTTCCTGATCTTAATCTCGTTTCGTTTTCTGGGAAACAAGTCGATTACTTATAATAATTTCACAAAATGTTTAATTATTTAAAATTGTTTACTGAACCCTTAATCTGTATTATTATCTATAGATTTGACTGACATTATTAACATGTAAAATTGCTGTTCTCTTTGAACTTGCTCCCAGTTGAAGTTTTTATGTAAGTAGTCATGTTTTTCTGTATATATTTTACCTTTTTTATATTCAGTAAAATATTAATATTCTTATAGCTTTATTCTATACTTTAAATCACACATAATATGACAAAGCATTTCTTTATTCAAATTGGTTGAATATTTTTTTGAGTTATTCCATTCTTTGACCATAAATTAAATACAGAAATGAAAAAAATTCTCTTTTCTCTCTAATAAATCCATTATCTAAGATAGATATAGGATCCTGATGGCCAACTCACTAATGCTCTGCCTCTCAGTGCGATATGTTTCGGGGTCGGTTCCCGGCGGTGCCATGGATGCTTGTAAGGCTCCGAAATCCATTTTGAACGTAGGCCCTAAGTCTAATATAGGAATGTATATAGGTAGTCTAATATGGCTGTTAGGCACAGGGCTGACAACCCTACTCCGTGAAAAAGAAAATATGTCCTATCTCGAAATCTGTCAGTAGCTAGACGGCCTTCGCCCACCATGGAACTGTTGCGCCACTGTAGAAGATGGATATGAAAACTGTAGTGAAAAATTAAAAGGTGACAAAAATACAGTTCTGCATTTTGTAAATTATTTGATAAAATACATCCAAATTCATTTTTGTCTAAGAGGTACGATAATTTTGTTTATAATTTCTATATAAAAAAAAAAAAACCTTTACGTAATTTTATTCAATTTTGATTGCAACGGAAGAATTAAAGTATATCAAGTTGAGTTTATGAGATTCTTCAGTTTTTTTTTTTTTTTAAAGTGTATTCCATCATCGAAATACATGAAACTAAATAACTGATGGTTCTTTGAAAATGTGTCATTGAAATCTTTAGATATAGGGCCTGAATGGCCGAGTGGCTAGCGCTCTGGCGCTCGGTACCACTGGTTTCTGGTTCGGTGCCATGGATGTTTGTAGTGGTTCGGAATCCACTTTAAACCGTAGATCCCGGTCCTCATAGGATCGTAGAGTGTTACTCCGCGTCCGTATCTTCAAGCTATACGCGCCCCTGGGTAATGTAAAGTGAGTGCGTCTGTGCAGCGCTTGCCTTAAGGCATCTAAGACGTCCATGTCTGTATGCCAGCTGCATTGGAACCAAAAAAAAAAAAATCTTTAGATATTTAACTAAGTATTTCATAAATCACCATTACTTATAATAAAATGTTTGAGAAACGAAATTTTTACACAAATTAAGAAATGTACACTTCTAATTGTGGAGACAATTTTAAAAATATTTTGTTTTTAAACATTCGTTTCACTTATCTATTCCATAAATTAAAAAATAAAATCTGCAATTAATTCCTTAAAAAGTTAATATAGGTAGATATATATTTATGCATTGCAAATGGCCCAAATATCTTTAACTTCAAAATATCTTTCATTCAAGGAGAAATAGATATTTTCAGACATACATATTTCGTGGTATTTTTTTTATTTTGCATTGGCGAACTCCTGTTCCTCTTAATTATATCATGAAGAGATCAATGGCATGAGATAGATGACGGAACATTGTCTTCCTGGATGACTTATTAGGGATAGTTGTCATGCATTTGTGTATTATATGAGAGAACATCCAGAAACCTTCCATGGAACTGTTATATCGATGCAATATTCGGCCACAGCTGGCAACAAATCTCCTAGTATTGAATGCAATAACCGTAATTAGAATAACTAGCATATTTGTATTTGAATTCTTCCTATTCTCTAGCGACAACTATTATCCCAACATCACAAATCGGCCATTTTGTGAAGCAAATGTCTCCGCAATAAAAAAAAAATTATAATAATGGTTATAAGCCCTTTTAATCCCCTAAGCAATCGTACAGTAGAATATTAATGTATTTTTTTAGGAAAATAAATTAGCAAAAAAATTAGTTAGCAGTGCACTAATAGTTAATAAACAAGAACTGTAGTCAAAGGGTGGAGTAATGCTGAAATAATGCTACGTCTGGTTTCAAAAATTAAGTAACAAGTAGAAGAATGAAGATAACTAAACAAGTAATATAAAAAAAAATTAAAGTCAATTCCTACCTTTTTTTCACTCTATTGCATAAAGTCCTTTATAAATAATTTTCATTCATTTTTTTTAAGTTTATCTGATGCCATCTATTGATAGATATATGCAACTTAAATCTAAAAAAAACTAGAATTAATTAATTAAATTTTATTACTAAATTAATATTTGAAAAAAACTGTATTAACATCAGTGTCATCCACTACGAGTTCAAAAAAAATGTATTTGAACTCGAGTGGATCAATAAAAAGTATTTTATGAACGATTGAAAATTTGAACAAGATATATATATACATAGGAAGAGTGTGAACTAATAGTAGGAATTGAAAAAATGTAAACAATTTGGATAAAAATATTTTTGTATGCATGGTTTATACTTCTCATATGAAAGCTACTACGAGTTGTAGTCGAATTCCAGTTGATAAAGGAAAATACATGAATCTGTTTAGTTCATTTTGTTAACATTTTAAAAAGAATTTGAAGAGTTCAGGAACCCTCGAGAAGGCAACGCCAGAGCGAAAATTTACTTTCAGTAGCTGGGAATGTTTGAAAGTACCGCCATGAGAGCGAACAAAATTATATACACTTAACTAAACGTGGCCTGGTTAATTTCTTGCAGAAGAGAGAGACGAGCGCCATAAAGTAGCGATAAATTACAAGAGTAAAGTAGTCACAAGTGGCTGCTACTTGAATATATGATACTAAGTTTAATAGAGATTAGTGTAGTAATTGAATTTGCTAGTTCATGGGACGTAGAGAAGAGCAAAAACGGGTATTAATACATGCATACATATCTATATACACTCATTATAAATATATATATGTGTGTGTGTGTGTGTGTGTGTGCAGGATGTCTATAAAAGATCAGACGCTAAGGTTTGAGGATAAAGGAAGATCATGTGGATTGAGAATAGTATTCCATGACCCGGAACGTTAGCGAAAGCTATTATGTGCTCTGCACAAGAGGGAAGTGAGGATTTCCTCATTTGTGCCGTAGACAGTATACGAAGAGCATGCAAGGATATACGAACGGTGAGCTTACAGGCTTGCACTTAATGGGAATAGTTGAGGGCAATTGTCGAACCACTAAACAAATTTATCCAGAACGCACCACTGTTTGCAAACATATGAACGCATCAATCACCACAGTTTGTTTGCATATGTGTATCAAAGTTTGTGTAAATTATAGGTCAATAAGAAGTAACAGTAATAATGAGGGCAGGCTGCAATCAACGCATTCAGTTGTTATGGAAGAAAAGTGTGTTAGATGTCGAGCAGGCTAAGAAAACCCAGTATTAGAATATATGTGCCGCACAGTGGCATCTGCAACAAAATGCCCAAGATGTGAATTTCCAGCTTATGTGTTGTTCACTGATGAGAGATATTTTTAGTCTTTACTGATTCAATAGGGATGGTGTATTAAATCAGCACAATGCGCATTTGGGAGCTGAAGATAACCCCCATGGTGCGCGACACCACCTCATTTCGTAAGTAAATGTGTTGGCAGGTTTGGTTGGCGACTAGTTAGTCGGGCCGTATATTTACCATCCCGCATGGAAGCCATGAAGTATCAGATCTTTCTGTAGCGGATTTTTTTCTGACTTACTTGACGATGTTCCAACATGATGGGGTGCCTGCCCATCTTGGACTGTCAGTTCGAAGACTTTTGAACAGGTTATTACCGCATCGATGGATTTGGCATGGTGGACGAGTTCCCCTGCCCCTACGCTCACTCGATTTATAGATCTTTGATTTCTTTCTGTGAGGATCCCTCAAATCTATCGTGTATCAAGTCTGAAAGGGATCTCGTGGCAAGACTCCCTCTGTGCTGCTGCTATAATAAAGAAACTCCGGGTGTATTCGACTGTGTCTGGCAATCAATGCTTCATCGATATCAAGCATAATTGGTGTCTGATGGTGCAAACTTCGAGCATCTATTGCAATTTTAGAGCAACATTCATCTCGTACGCCATCTTTACTCATGATGTCCAATAAGTATTTTAGATTAATCTTATGTCTTTTTTCGATCTACTACCTCTGCTACCACCTTACCCCTGACGTTTGCGATTATAGGTTGTTATGCAGTTCTCAATCCTTTTGATGTGATAGGGCCTGGTGGCCGAATGGCTAGCTCTCTGGCGCTCGGTACCACAGGTTTCGGGTTCGAGACCCGGTTGTGCCTTGGATGTTTGTAGTTGTTCAGATTCTACTTAAAACTGTAGGTCCCGGTCTGTTTAGCCTAGCGTGTACACAAGATGACCGTAGAGCGACAAATCAAATCGCACCTTATGATGTGACCTACTTCCGCTCAAAGTTTGCCGCAACATTTTTTGAGACATCATATATGGATGAATTGTAGCATATGTATGTTGCAGTATAATTTAAATATTTAATTCTTAGATGTTAATAAATTATAAGAAACAAAGATTTAATTTTCATTCTTGGAATTCACAGCTAAAAATTACGAAAATAATTATTTTTAAAATTAAATAAACACTTTTTTTTTTTTTATTCCTATCAGATTTTAATACTACTATTTTGTGTTGTTAGTTGAGTTAATGTAAAAAAAAAATGAAAATATTTAATAATTTCCCAAACTAGTACCATTATATTCATAAAAACAATTACTAATAGATCAAAAATGAAAAAAAAAAGAAATATTGGATTTTCTTAAATAAGAATGATTTTTCCATTTAGCCGGTTTAGGTTATTAAGGGATTATTCAAAATCTCGGACTTTTAATTTTGCAAAAATATTTTTCTTAATATAATTCATCAAAACTAAGCAATTTTTTTCCTGTAATTGTGTAATGCCTGATGATACCTGTTAATTAGATAAATAATTTCTTTATCATTTTGAAATAAGCGGCTCATAAAAAAGTACTAGTAAATTTTTAATTCTAGTTCATTATAAATATATTTTTAAAATGCATCATTAACTTTAATTACTTTCATCAAAATAAACCAAATGCTTTTTTTTATCTCGAAGAAAAACAAATATATCACTAACTATGGGCAACAAAATTAATTCAGCAGCATTAAATCGCGAATTTCTTGTCCTTGCTGTATTTTGTACTTAGAATAGCGCTTGTTAAATATCAAATTTTAAAAGAGATTTTCTGATGTTGAAGCAAATTGAACAAACTGATTTTTGAAAAATTATTATTAATAGTGTAACTTTTCTTAATTTCTATATTTTATTATATAAACCAACCCCAGGAAAATTTTGACATTAAAAATTGCGTAATGCATAGAAATAATTTTCAAAAGAAAATATTGAAACTTTTATAAATTTAATTTTTATATATTAAATTCATTAAAAAACAAAATGTGACTTAAATTTCAAGTAAAGTTTTTTCTTACATTTTATTTCGCATCGTATATTCATTATTTTTATGAGGAGAATGAATCGAAGCTGCTTTCTTTTTATACGCCAATGGTATCGTAGGTGATATGAATTGAATAAAAGTAAAAAGTTTTAATAGAATTCAAATATTATTTCCTTAGAACGGGTTTTTGCAGCTTGTATACATGATAATGGTGCACACTACAATAATTACTTTAGAATTGGTGAATCTTCAAATAGTTTATCAGCTGGGTTAAATTTGTCAGTGTTTCTGTTTGGCAAGCTTGCCTTGTTGCTTATATATCGGGTAATGTTATTAGTTAAGCAATTACTCGTAAAAGTTCCCCTGGTAGACAATTTCTTTTCCTTTTCATTGCCCGCAGGCTTTGTGGCCTACAAAAGTATGAAACATGAGATTCACCAATGTATAAATTAGTATTTAAATTCATCTGAACTACTTCTGTCAGGATTTCGTGATGCTATTAAGATCATGTTTGTCTGAATAAGAAATGTGATATCTTAAGTAGAGATCTAGATGTTGTTATCGGCCAAATGGGATAACAAACAACAAGAAAAGATAGATAGATACAATAAAGAATATTTGTCCTTTTATGTAAACTTTTGTTTGTTCAATAAAGGAAGGTAGATTTCCAAGGGTACATTGAATAATTTTTTTTTTGAAGACAAATAAGTTTAGAAACCACAGGTTCAAATGAATAATTATAAACAACAGCATGGTTCTCCGAAGTTAAATTTTAACGAAGTACTTCTTTTTTCATGTAAAAGTCTAAAACAAGATTTGTGCAATTGGATTTAGCTGAGGATTAGTATTTTCATGCAACTACTCAAAATCCGAGTTGCATGTAAAGTGATATTGCTCTTAGGTCTGACACAATTCAGCAGCGCTTCAATTGTGACAATAAATTAAACAATATTATAACAATGACTCAAGAATGAGATACATAAAAGTTATTTATAGTCAAAGTTAATAAAAAATAACCAAATACAACAGATACAATTGTTTTACTGATTCTCTAGAATCGGTAAAAGTAATATATGATTGATATTTTTGATATTTTGACCCGTGTGGAAATTTGAACAAAACTCAAGTTAGTATTTATATAATCATAAATAATTGAAAATCAGTATATAATTACAACTATTTTAAATTTAAACAAAAATACAACTATTCTTACACATTTTAATTTCTTTAAAGTACGTTTTCAATTTTTTCTCAGATATAATTTTTTTCAATTCTTCACCGATATCTTTCCTTCTCTTTGACAGAATGTATCACTTTTCAAAAAGAGTAGACTTGATGGTGATTGTGATAGAGTGTTTCAAATCGATAACTGAGGGCTTGGTAGTAATCCAAGTGATACGATACGCTCTTGAAAAACCCCTCCTGAAAGTATCGCTCCGTACTTTCTTCATGTAATGTATCTCTACATCCCTTTTGTGGTGCATTCTGAATAACACTGAACCCACAAACATTTTCTGTCGGCATTGAAGAGTTAACTTTAAAAAAAGTAAAAATAATAAAAAAAAAAAATATCATTCAGAATATCTCAGTATCAATTTTCATGAATGTTTATTTTATGTCTCCATCGGCATTTTATAGAAAACACTTAAACATCGTCAATATAAAAAGATTCATATGTGCAAAAATGTGCTCCCTTCAAATCATTATATTAAATGTATCTTTTAGTCTATACCACACAGTCTGCAATGCCAAAGATGCAGAAGACACGTTGTGCTTCCATCAGACCTCGTTTATATTCACGCCAGACCTGTTGCTGCCAATGACGATAGCGGAACGTGATTAGAAAGCAGAATGAAGACTTATTTATAAAAATAGAGGCTGTCTATTTTTTTTTTATCGACAAGACATTTTTTTAGGAATAAGAGTTTCCTGAAGGAGGAATATTTTATTTTTCTTCTTAGAGAAGGGATAGCAAAATTCTTGGAATGAAATGTTTTATAAAGAAGATCAAATTTGTGCAATAAAAAAATAGAATGGTTTAGAAAAAGTTTTTAATTGAATGCACAATTAGAAAGCATGAAAAATGTCAGATTGGGTAAAAGTAAGTCTAAACTTATATTTATAGCTGTGCTAAAAATAAACTAAATTAACTATATGTTTTTGCATCTTAGCGCACTTTTAAAATATTCCAGAGTAGTAATAAGGTTCTATGATATAATACTTTAAAATAATAAAGGCAAGCAGAACTGAACGAGCGCGGGAAATTTAATGTAAACCAACAATAAGATAATTACAATAAATGATTTAACAATCATAATTCGTTGGCGTATTACTTCAATGACACAAAAACAACAGATGGAATGTATAATCAAAAGACGATGTTATTTTACCTAATAAATTTGCTGAAAAATGAATTGCAATTTTTAATATGCAAAATCTTTGAAAGCATAGAATACTTTGAAAGAATATTATTATATCTCAAATTAAGCGACCTTTATCTCCTCTTTTGATTTCAGTAAAATTAACAATTTGCTTTATAGAACACACATCTCTTTAATCCATCTAAGATTTATAACATGCATGCTTTTGTGGGGCCTGAATGGTCTAGTGTCTGGCGATCGGTGCCACAGGTTTCGGGTGTCAGTGCTGGTGGTGCCAGGGATGTTTGTAGTGGTTCGTAATCCACTTTAACCGTAGGTCCCAGTCTAATAGGATCGTAGAGCGTTTTCTTGAGATTTAGCAGTCTTCAGCCTTTGTGGTTTCTCGCTAAAAGTGAAGCTGCATATTACCCTTAGCCATGAACCAGTTGCCTGCGATGGGGTCTCTTGGGCCTGGTGTAGGCTTTCCTGCACCAGGGGATTAAGTATCAACAGCATGTGTTTCGTAAAGCAATGCAAAATAGATGAGTATGTCACACGTTAATAATATATTGTCTTTTTTTCTTCTAATGCAGCTGGCAAATAGACCGTGATCTTCGCCATAAGGGTTGCGCCGATGTTACTCACTTTGCACTACCCAGGGGTCACGTGTAACTTGATGGTAAGCCACGGACGCGGAGTAACAATGCCCCCCGCAGCGCTCTACGATCCTGTTAGGACCGGGACCTACGGCTTAAAGTGGATTCATAATAATATATTGTAACCGTGCTTTCTTCTACACACTGGAAAGAACTACCTCTTTCTGCGGTCAGGATAAATAGTCATTAGGCTTCGATTTTTTCACCCGAGAGAAAATACAACGCAACCTGCACTGCTACTGAGAGACGTTTAGTTTATAGTCTCTCTCATCCCGAAAGGAAATATATTTAGTGCATCCCAACTCATTGGTTCACATACCGAGTCTTACTCGGACAGGGAGTATATTTCGTGCATCCTGCGCATAACATAATATCGGGTTTTCTGCTTAGAAGTGGAATCCTTCCACGAATCTGTAATTATTTATCTTTAATTATGTTAAATATTATACGTCTCTAATTGTATGTGGGGGTGGTGTTTGCGCTTGTGTCAATAAAGCTGCGAGTTCTACATCCTGTGCCTAATGGATCTCAACCCGACCACACCTAGTTAAAATCTGGTTGCCCAAACTGTACTACATTTTGAGGTTCGAGTAACATAAAATAAGTGTACAGTACGTTAAGCCTTGATGAATTTAATTTCAGAAATATTTCTTTTTGTCAAGGCGATAGCCCGCATATTGAAATAATTTTGTCCTTGTTTTTTTTTCTTTATATTTCCTTTGCATAACTTACGCTTTTCTTTTTTTGTTTAAATTTCTAAGAAATTCTAAAAACACTATACCACACCTTTTGTACTTTCTCGGAAGAACCCCAAATAAGCTGATGTTTCTTTAGAATTTGAGTAAATGAAACTTTTTTTTTCCTTTTTTGCATGTTGTTAAAATATTTCCCACCGATCACACACAATTTAGAATACTTCTTGAATATCGCATCAAAACTGGTGCTATGAATGCTAAGTAGTATAGCGAAAACGTAAACATTCACTCACGAAAGGCTCCATGGAAAGATACGAAATGAAATTTTCCATGAATAGCGACGTGAAGAAAAGTTCGAATATCAAAAGAATATTATTTTGGAAAGAGATACAATTTTGAATATGATTGATTTCTAACACTTAGTTGTTAAATACAGCATATTATTTTGTTCGCTCTTATAGGTAGTGAATGGATAATTCAAAAGTTGAGATCAAATTGATTTCACAAGAAGAAAAATTATAATGCAGTGGAGAGAAAAATATTTAACTAACAAAGAGAGGTTCTCGAACTGCCCATAATCGATTTGACTGAAATTTATAATATAATTTGGTAATAACTTGGATATCAACAGACCAAAATAGTCGGCTGTACTCGGATATCAACAGCCCAAATAATCGTCTATACTCGGATATCAACTATGCTTGGATATCAACAGGCCAAAATTCACTTCTCAATAATTTTCGAGGAAATAGATTTGAAAAATTTAGACGATGTATAATAGTTAATGCGTCTTAATGAACGATTACATATCATGGCGGTAAAAAGTCACGAGCTAGTATTAGATTGTGAATACTATAGAGTATTTCGATTTTTTTTTATCGGGTTTCTTTTTCATTGTAATTTACGCTCTTTAGTGTAACACAAAATATTAAGAAGTGTTTTCCATTAGAAACCTATATATAATAAATCTATATTAATACATATTTTTCTATTAGAAACCTATGTACAATAAACCTATATTAATGAATATTTTCCATTAGAAACCTATGTATAATAAACCTCTATTAATGAGTATTTTCGATTAGAAACTCTATTAATGAGTATTTTCCATTACAAATCTCTATTAATGAGTATTTTTATGTACAATAAACCTATATTAATAAGTATTTTCCATTAGAAACCCATGTATAATAAACCTATATTAATAAGTATTTTCCATTAGAAACCCATGTGTAATAAACCTATATTAATAAGTATTTTCTATTGAAAGTATACTTTAAAAAATATTACCTTTCTACTGTCATTAAATATTAATTTTTTTCAAATGCATGCATTTTTAGGTAATTGTGCATCCAGTGCACAATTTTGAGAATGTAGGAAAAGAAAATATACGTTGTATTCCATGTATCACTCAATAAATTTGGGATACATATTAGTTGTACATGAACATATTTAATTATCAGGTTTTGGAATGTTATCAATCGAAAAAAAAACATATTCGAAATACGTAAATTTAATGCATCGACTAAGAAAATAGAATTTTGTTTACTTGATTTTTCGTCTCTCACTCACTTTCTCTTCAACTTTTTAAATTCCGCCTTTTTATGTTCATTTCTTTCCTGTTTTATTTATTTCTATTCCCATTCTCGTAATTTTTGTTTTCCAATTCTGAAATTACGCAAAAGACAAAATTTCAAAGAGAATTCTAATTGTGTTTTCTGTTCAAATGGTGTATTAAAGTTTCAATTCAAGAAAAATATTTCTGTTCTTGTAAAATAGGATTAAAAATTTTATTCTGACTACAATGATCATGAATATAGAAATACTTTCATATGAAAATGAAACTAGGCAAACCTAAAAAATAAACGTTTAACAAGGCTTTTCGTAAGGTAAAATAAAGGTATGTATAAATGAAAGAAGAAAATTTCTAAAAGTATGTTCCAAATAGAAAGTACTAGTTTTACAATATTATTTATTTATTTTTAAATATTCTGAATATATTCAGTATAAGCTCACGTGTATTTGAAATAGTACGTAGTAGCACATAGCATGTGGTATTAGCTGCGAAATCATCACTATGCTATGAAACCCATTGAAAACGCATAGCTTTAACATAAGATTTAGAGATAGATTTTAAGAGAGATTATTAAAAGATTTTGAGTATTTCAAATTCGATTTTCCATAAAACTTTTAATAGGTGGGTCCTGCCAGTTTGGCTAATTAACGTTCTGCTCATAACCAACACACAGCTTAAATTTCAATCAAATAGGTTATGAACTGTTCATGATGTTCATCTTTTAAAAAAGAATTTAAGAATACTTCTCCAACCTAAATTTTAACCTTTTCAGACCAGGTGTCTATTACAACGGACATACATTTTAAAATCTAATTTTTTTAATTCATTGACTTCAGAAAGTTGAAACTTGTTCCATGGATAGATGAAAGATTAATCTTTTTGTTATCTTTGCATTTTTGGTTTAGCAACAGTCAAGAGATTGATGGACTTTGTTTTCTTCGAAAATGGCATCATGCTGAGGTCTGCAAAAAGGAGAGTAATCTTTTTGTTCTGATTTATATGAATAATTCTATAATATTTTATTTATATAATGATGAATTAATTATATATATAATAATAAATCTACGTCTTTTTTATACAATCTTTATCTTAGTATTGGAAGTAGTTTTATTTTATTATTTGTTGTAATGCAGGCAAAATGTGAGCCGAATCACATATCAATTACAATGGGCATGTGGTCCAGGTAGGTGTGATTCTGTAGACAGTCCATTTATTAATGTATTTGTTATCGAATTTATTGAAGTATTTAAATTATTTTAACATAAATAACAAGTGATCAGTAGGATAAAATATATATATTTTTTATTTTATGAAAATATTATCTGAAAAATTCTAAAGATTAAAAAAACGTTTTGGCCAACATTGCTAGCGATGAAGTATCAGATATTTTGGATTCTGTTGATGGCGGCTATAAATTTTGTATACAGATTGATTAAAATTCATGTTATCACTATAACAATTTTAATCAATCTGTATACAAAATTTATGTTTTGTAACAGATTGATTAGAATTCTATGAATTTCTTTTTCAGTAATTAAAATTCAAGCTTCATATTATGTAAAATTATTATTATTATTATTATTATTAAAAACTGACTTATATGTATTTGGGGTGCTGATGTTTCATCTAGAAATTCTGATGATAAAGTTTCTAATGAGGTTTCTTACAACTAAATCAGATATTATTTAGTGGCGAAAATCATTAGAAACAAAAAGATTTAGAGTTCACTAATGAAAAACTGGTGAAAATTTGGAACAAGATCAATCAAATTTATTACATCGCTATCTATCTTCAGATCTATGTACGGTAGATTTAGCAAAAATAAATAAAAAGGGAGATCATCATCGCTTATTGTGCAAAAAAAAAAAAAAATACGCCAAAAGTTGCTGAAGTTCGACCTCATCTCGAGTTTATTAATGATTGTGGAGATCGTTTGCCAAAATTCGATGATAAACGAGATTGATTTGGTCCGATTTGATTTGATTTCGCTCTACGGTCATTTTGCGCACACTTTAGGCTAATTAAACCTGGCCCTACAGTTTAACATGAATTTCGAACCACTAACAGACATCAATGCCACCGCCAAGATACTGATAAACGGGAAACAATGCAATGTAAAAATTACGATTGCAGTAGTAAAACGCACATTATTTCACTAAATTTGCAATGCATAATGTGCTAAAAATAATGCTAAATGTATTATAGTATGTATTATGTACTTTAATATGCTAAACGTGCAATGCAAATAATAAAAAATTATCTTCTCAGTGAAGCACATTTGCTTCACTGCGAAGATTATTTGTATGGAAATAATAACAAAAAAATTATCTATTTTTGTAGATAAAAACAAAATATGTGAAATGGCTCGTGTACATTCTATTATGGAATAAAATTACTAAAATAGACTTTTTGAAACTTATTTAGTTATATAGCTTCTTTTACAAAAATAAGTTGTTATATAAGGAAGAATCCTATTAAAAGTTAAAGCGCTTAATATTTGACTTTTCCAACCTCATTAACCAATCTATTCCAATGAACAATTGTCTATTTTTTTTATAAGACTGCTTTTTCTTAATATTTTAGTTTATTAGCATCATATAATATTTAATCATGGTAATTATTGTTTTTACTCATAGCATTAAAGCCGTATCTGAAAGAGTTAAATTAAAATTAAACATGTTGCTCTCGTATGAAGGTCGGTGGCTTAAATAAGTTATTGACGTCAATGGAATAGAAAAACTTGATTTTATGTTTTTTAAAGATGACGCTTGATTTATGCTAAACGCATATGCCAAGTGCATAATACGTTGAACTCTAATAAGGTGAACAGAAAATCTGCATTTGTTTCACGAGTGTTCTTTGCAATTCATAAAAAAAAAAAATGGTGTCTGGTAGGTTATATCAATAGTTCATATGGTAGGTTGTATCAATATATTTGCACGGAATGATATTAAGTACATTTTTTAATCTGACAGTGGATAGAGCTGTGTATAGCGACATCATCAAGCAATTTATTACATTAATTAAAGAAGATGATCTCTTTTGCTGATTTGAGCAATATGAAACCACCTGCCATAGGTCTATGTTGGTTTGCCTAAAAGTACAATTCATGTATTATGAATGAACTGAAAGCAAAGATGGAAAATGGGATTAAAAATAAACATACGTATATCAAGAAAAGTGATGCCAAATTTAGGAAAACGTATTAATGTATTATATTCGAGAAAAAGGTCATACTTTGAACATTTAATACGACGAAGTTCAAAGCTTTGTCATTTTTGTTTTTTTAAAATAATTTATCTTTCAATTTATTTCATGTATGAAATTTGATTCATTTTCAGATTTTTATACAGATTTCCCAATTTTAGATCATCCCATAATTGCAAGTTAATATTTAAAACAAGTAATAAAAAAAAAAAAATTTTTTTAACGTCAATTCCTACTTTTTTTCACTATAATGCAGAAAGTCCTTTATAAATAATTTTCATTCATTTTTTAAGTTTATCTGGCGCCATCTATTGATAGATATATGCAACTTAAATAAAAAAAAACTAAAAATTAATTAATTTAAATTTAATTACTGAATTAATATTTGAAAAACTGTATTAACAACAAGTGTCATCCACTACAAGTTCAGAAAAAAAGTATTTGAACTTGAGTGGATGAATAAAACTATTTTATTAAAGATTGAAAATTTGAAAAATATATATATAGGGAGAGTGTGAGCTAATAGAAGGAATTGAAAAAAAACAGCCTAACATATAAGTCTATGAGTTGAAAATTTATAATTAAGAAAACTGGTTGTTTAATGAAATGGTCTATTATATTTTATTGTAAAATAAATTGAAAAAAATTTCATATTATAGTATTTAACATTAATAGATATCTAATTAGTAAGTTTTAAGAATTCAAAACTGGTAGATTTTATTTCTTTAAAATAACATTGAAAAGGTTTTAAAGATGCAAAGCAAGATACAAGAAAAAATGCCTTTTATAAAAATTCATATTGTAGATCCCAATAATATAAAGATTTTAAATAATTTTTATTTACATAATCATTTAACCTTTAGATAATCCTTTTTTATCCCCACATCTTTCTCTTTCTTCTTCCTATTTCTTGTTAAGTTCAAAAGTATTAAATGAGGGTAAACAGGAAATAAAAAGAGAATTCCTAGTTCCTTCGCCAGAAAACCGGAAGTTTTATAAAATTTTCTCCGAAAGGAACTCGTTATCTGCAATTTCGAAAACTAGCCCTGGGAAGTAGTTCTGCTAGTTTGTTGCGATGATCAAAGATTTTAGTGATAATAGTAATTTTAAGAAACCAGAAATGCTACCATTTACTTTTCAAGAAACAGCATTTTTTTTTTTCAGAATCTATTTCATTCCTTTCTTAGCGTTCTCAAACTTCAATCACTTAAGACTGTACTTCACTACACTTGGAGCTTTCATTAAAAATTGCAGAAAATAACTGGTGATTCATCATGGATAATTAATTTTCATTATAGATGTTGTTTACCTACATATCAAAAACACATTATAAAATATGCATCCATCAAATTTCTGAGTTTGATTTGCATCTTAAACTTCTAATTGTTGCTTAAAAATGAGCAAACCAATGAGACAAAAATCTTTAAAAGATATTTCGAATAAGAAGTTTTTAATTGGATAAAATAAAATTTAAACCTGCTTTTCACCAACTATTTACTTAATTAATTAGAAGTTTAAAAATTAAATGAAATTTTTATAGCAAATATTAATAATAACTTCCTAATTAATGAAAAATGCAGACTCAGTGGCAAAAACAAAATTAATAAAAAGCTTTTATTATGAAATGATATTTTTATTTTACATAACATTTCAGGGGTTGAAACGTTAACTATTTTGTAGTTATTTAATTACATAAAATATTACAATAAATATAGCACTGTTGAGTAAATCTTTCACCTTAGATATTATGCAAAAAATATAAACTATTTTAATAATAATTTTTTAGACAGCTGCTTAAATTAATTTTTAGAAAGTAGTAGTATAACAAAAAATATTTTTTGTTAGGTTGGTCCCAAAAAATTAGAATTTTTTAAATTAATAAATATTATTATTTTAGAATTTATTAATTATCTTTGCCTTATGCTCTGTCAATAATCTTTTACATTTAAGTTGAAATATATTAATTTATTTCAACTGTGACTCATGGAACACTTTTTTTGCATAGTGAAATTACAGTAGACGAGTGTGTTTTTATTTCATTTATGCAATATCAATAAATTTATGATTTGAAATTTTTAATTGTAAAATTAAAAATAGTCCTAATTACAGTAGAAAATAAAATTTTATAGTAAATTAATATTAATTTAATATTAATTGTTTTATATCTTACAAGGTATTATAAAAATATAAATTTTTTTTAATAACAAAAGATTTGATTGTGGCTATCACTATTGTATTAAAAATCCATATTTGTGAAACAAAATAAGAAATGGCCTTGCTTAGATTATTATTATTACTATTTGCTAATTAAAAATGTTTGTAAAAATTATACAAAAACAATGATGGTTTATTTAATAGCTAAATGTATCAAAATAAATAAAATACAAACAAAGTAGCAAACAACTGGTGATAAAAACTTAAGATCTGTATTGAACTAAATTTAAGTATCAAAAAAATTTTTTTTTTTTTCATGCTCAAATTTGCTCCCGCACAACGTAATCCCTTTTGTTGTCTAAAAATTAGTTTTAATGTCATGAAACAATCAAAACGTTTAGAACCTGTTGAAAAAAAGGTTTTTCAAATGTTAAATCTTTTAGTTGAAAAACATGACATGTTGATATACATGATCATGTACGTGTGCATGTATCACGCTGCGCGTAAAACAGTTTTTACTTTTAAATATGAGTGAAAGATTAAAACAAAATATCACTCTTTTAAATGTGCTTAATAATTTTTGTTTTATCTGCCACATTGGCCACTAGATTAATTTTTGGACATTAATTTAATTGGCCATTAGATTAATTTACAATGCTTTATAGTTTTAATTTGTAAAAATATTGATTCAAACAACTCTATAAAAATGAAACTAGTCAATTTAAAGTTTTAAATGAATAAGTTTCAGACAAATAAATGTAGCAATTCAATTCAAGTTATTTTTCAAAATATTAAATTATTACTTTAGTCATATATTTCTAATTAAATTATACATACTTACATATATTATTATTATTATTTTAAAATTGTATAATCAAAATATTGTTTTTTTTTTTAATCCCACTTGGTAGACAGAAACATCTAGATCAAGTCCAAAATCCCGTGTATTTTCATGGAAGGGGTGAAAAGGGGGCAGCTTCTGTTGTGATCGAGCACCCTTAGGTATACGTCTGACTTGGCTCCATAAAGCTGATTTTATACGGGTTAATGTTGTCAGCCTTACGCCAACGCTCTATAGTCATGTTTGACTGGGACCTACGGTTTAACGTGGATTCCGAACCCCTACAAACATTGATGGCACCGCCGGGGCTTGAACCCGAGACCTGTAGTACCGAGCTTAGAGCCTTAATCACGGCCATCAGGCCCCAATTAAAATATTTGTTGTAATGATGGAATATAAAAAATTTTAAACATTAAAAATGTTTTATTATGTAACCACGTTGAAATGATTATTTATGCATGTTTAACAAATCTATAAACTACAAAAAAATCGAACCATGTTTTAAAATTTTATAAAACATGTACGAAATAAAAAATGATTCCTTCACATTAATCTTTATCTAGTGAAAATTACGTGCACCAATTTTAAATTTAAAAATGACGCTTTATTGAATAAATGAATAAAATAATGAAGTGCGTAACAAAGTAGAAAGCCAACTACTAATAAAAACCCTTTTAGCAACTGTGTTACGAAAGAAATGCAAGAAAAAGATAAAATAGAAACGCATTAGTCTAAACTTCAGATATCTACTTCAAAACTTTCCATGTGTAATCTTTGATTAAATGGCTTGAATGACATGAATATCAAAATATATTGTGCACCGACTATCGCTATGTTTCGAAACCAGTAACTCTAACGTTTGACCTTCAGCAATATCAATTTCACACCTGTGGCACCATATTTCGCAAGTTGTCATTCGAAGCCCGATTTCCATATGGCCACTTGGTCACGGTTCAGGTCTGAATTGGCGGTATCGTATTTTGAGATGACATTTAATACTGGTATTTGGCAACCAGACGCTTTTTCTAGCACAGAGACTCAGCCAGAGATTCAAACGGTATGTAGACACTTTTATTGCACAATAAATCGCAATTATATGCTTTGATTATGAATTTGCATTTAATATGGGGCAGTTCGGGTTGTCTGCAGGTTTGAGTCGTTTATCGTTGAGTAAATAAACGTTCTGGTGAGAAATTTCATTAAACTGAGTTGATGAGAAATGTTCGTGTTTAGAATACATAGCTACAGCTCTTAAGCCACGTTTTAATAGGAAGGATGATATATGGCTGAAATATTTAAACTGCGTATTTCAAGATTTCACATACCAATATAGTTTAAACAGAAGCATTAAAATTACGATTTATTGCTTACAAGTTCTAAACACTCCAAATAGTTAAAGGTTATTGAAAGGCGAATATTTTGACAGAAGTATTCAAAACATCTTAGATGGAAAATAGTTGTCAATTTCAGATTCAGCATCGCATTGTCAAAACAATGCACTCTACTGTTCCCAGATTTTAATGGTATCTTTTACAACTTGGATAAATGAAGACGAATATTATTAAAAATTTCTTGATTGGTGGTCATGTAAATACAGTTCAATATATGGAGCAAAATTAATGATCAGGGCTAGAGTACATTTCTACACAAACTGGCATAAATAATTCTCCAACTGGTATCAAATTGATCCAATATTTCAACAGTTTCTGTCTCGTAAAAGTTTAAATATATGTTTGCACAAGTAACCCCTACCAGTATTTACTCAATTGACTAACGTTTGTCGAAAACAATGCAAGCTATTAAGGCAATACTGCATGAACTTTGAAGACTCTCGAATTCCCACTAGCAGTAATTAAAATTTGCTTGTGGGAATACATACATAGTTATCGAGATAAGTGAGAAAGCAAAAGTATGATGTTCCATATGGTAATGGAAAATGAATAGAAACAGTAACACGGGTGAGTGAATATGACAGGAAATTTATATAGGGTGATGCTCAAAATGGCCACCTTGTATATCAAAGTCCGCACATGAGCACCGTATAGTGACTAACTACACACGATACTATGGCTGTACGCCCCCCTCCCAAAAACTATGAAAGCAATTTTCAGGTGAGCAATTGTTCTGAAGTAACCGAGGTTTTTTACATCAATTCCTCCAGCTTTAGTCATAGAAATAAATCCAAGCGTCAAATATGGTAATCGTGAGGGCAACAAAATGAGACATTGCCATCCAATCTGCCGAAGATAAATACATAAAATAAAATACATATCGCAATTTACAATAAATAAATAATTGCGATATGTATTTATTTAGTAAATAAATACATATCGCAATTTACAGAAACTGAAATAGCAATTCCTATGCAAAGATTAATGAAATTTACAAGCAACTTGAACCCAGTGATGGCTTTTCAATGATTGCATAATAGACACACGCGCCTATCACGAGCCTGTTTCCGTAATACAAATTTTTATTTCCTTAAATTTTCGCTTTTTTTCATATGTTCTGCAGTTTCATACGATTCCAACAAAGCTCATTTTGCCTACATCAGATACGACTTCACATTCTTACTTTTCTCAAAACCTACATATCATAGAGATATGGTTCCATGGACAACTTACGTTATTACAAAAAAGGATTCTTGTTCAGCACAGTTTATGTACAACAGCACAGTTTATGTACAGCAATAGTAGAGAAAGTAATCTTTACAAACATTTCAGCTTAATTTATACATGCTAATGATGTATGCATTCTTACAACAAATGTAATTTATAACAAGTAACGTATTTAATGATGAGACAGCATACAAAATAAAATTTGCATTCTAAATTTCTTTATAGAGACAAGCAGAGTATTTAGTTTGCAGAGATTTTACAACGAAAGCCCAACAATGTCTTTCTAAAAATTGATTTTTACGAAATTTATAAAAGTTATTTCAAAATAAATTAGAAAGGCTCTGGAGTTATTCATGGCATTAAAAGAATTTCTAAAAATTTCTTCTTTTTTGCAATTATCTGTTCATTCTGATTTTATTAGATGCTGCCGTTCAATGCACAGTCACGTTTGATGATGTTAGCTTAATTAGTAGAGATTTTGAAATTTTCCTAAGATATTTAAAATAAACATTATAAAAGTTACATGTGTTTTTTTTTCACTAAGAATTCTTTCATGGAAAGTAAAAATGAAGCAACTCATTAGTATTCTAATAAATATTGAAGAAAATATTTGAAATATTTATTAAAAATTTTCTACTGTGATATGGGCATTTTCATCGTAAGAACCTGGCCAATGAAATACTGGCAATTTCAGAAACAAACACCACTGCACTATGCCTATATACCAGTACTGCCATCTTAGATGTATTTCAGATCAACTTATATGATGTTGAGTATAATAATTAAGGTAACACACCTTAGGTAATATGCAGTATCTCATAATATGCATAAATTATATTCACTTTTATAATAAAAAATTATACTTTCGATTAGTTGAAAAATACGAATTTGATTATTATCTACCTATGCATACTAACCATTGCGTCAGTAATAAATTAGTTCTCAATTTGTTAATTTCAAAATCCTATGAGATATCTTAGCAAGTCCATTAAAAAATAAATTAATAGTTTAATAAAACTAAAAAACACGCCTTTAGAGTTAATCAAAAATTGTTAACATAATTAATAATAATTGTTAAAATAAGAATAAAATGACTGACGAGGAAATGAATGTCACTGTTCTAAAAAGAGTGGGGTGCTAGATATCAATCGTTATAATTTTTCACTAGTTTCGTTCCAAAATGCAGAGTTAGTTTAAAAATGTCATACAAAGCACCCCACGCTTTTAGAACAGGGACATTCATTTTCTCGTCAGTCATTTTATTCTTATGTTAACAATTATTTTTTACTTTTTAGTTTCATTACTCTAAAAAGCTGTTAGTTTTTTAAACTATAATTTATTTTTTGTACTTTTTAGTTTGATTAACTCTAAAAGCGTGTTTTTTAATATTTTTAAACCATAATATTTAAATGAGGTCCTGGTACGGAGGACTGGAACTATAGTTCTTACAATAATTTAATTGTGAGTAAAACAAAGGCTAAATGCGAATATGTCGAGCCAGCCAGGATTCGAACAGGGAATCACCTGATCCGTAGTCAGGCGCGTTATCCGTTGTGCCACTGTCCCCCGTAGGTTTGAATGTCTTAGGTACTTTCATTCTACATGGGTTAAATTGCTCTTCATAAGTTAAAATAAAATCACTAATCCTGGCGATCCTAATCATGATGAGATAATAAACTTATCAAAATATTTTAGTGTCGTCGGTTTTTGATAAGTCTACAACGTTTAAATTAAATCGGATCGCTTAAAGTAGGGCAAACTCGAGCCCAAAGAGTCAGTTACAAACAAGCATATAGGTGGAACAAATAAAAGCGTATTAATAAGGTAAAAAAATTATAAAGGCGAGAAATGATACGTACGGGATATACAATTTCTACCATGAATTGTGTAGTTAATAATTAAAATTATTTTATATAGTACATTATCCTAAAAAATATAATTTTAACCGCTTTGTAGGATTTGCATTAAATAAAATGTATAATAATTAAACTATGTTTCACACACACATTGTGTCATATCTGAAAATACTTTATCTTTAAAAATACTGCATTTATGTTAGTACAGTTAAATATTCCTTCTTTGAAGCCAAACATTTCTCAAAAGATAAAAGTTATACTAATAAAATAAACAGTATTCTTATCCAAAAAGAAAAAAATACATATAAAAATTTCAGAAAAAAAAGTGTGGTTTATTCAAAGTTGCTATTTTGGCAAAGTGTCATAACGACAAATACAAAAAAGTTTTCAGAAACAAATACTTCTTTGGAATTTCTTTAAACCTACGAAGTTATGTGTTCTACTTCCTGCAATCAATTTTATATAATCCATACAATTCCTTCCTAGTTCCTTATATATTTGGGTATACGACTAGCACACACATACACCCACACAAATAAAAATCTGAATGAGATTGTAAAAGCATACATATCTAGAAAGATAACTACGAAATATATTGTAGCGAAATTTTCACGAGACCTAGGAATTCGAAATGCGTATATTGCTTCATAAATTATGTCTCCTGTGGCAGAACTATAAAGTGATAAAGTGCAAAGAACTGAAATTCATTCGACTTGTAGACGCGACAGAATTTATCTTTCTTTTGTTGATGCAAGGAATTTAGTAACATTTCAACTCAAAAACTCAGAAATATTATTTCAATTTAATTAAAAATAACTATATGGTATAATAAACCTTTATATAAAATAATAAAACGTTATTATAAATACGGTTGCATTACTTAAGAAAACATTCAGAATATTTAATAGTAAATTTAAATTAAGAATTCTTATATGAAAAATGTTGCATGTACTGTATCAGACAGTAAATCCTGTATTCATACTAGTGCATTATTTTCAAAGGTTCTAATCCTTTATCATGAATAAAATAAAAGAAATAATGAAAATAATATTTTTATAGTAATTAAACGCTTACATATTTATTAAATTAAAACAGGGAACATGATCCTTCATAAAAATTTGAAAATCTTATCATAAAAAAAATTACCAGTTACATATATTTAATTTAAATGGACACATGATGAAGCGAACCGCGCTCTGTGTATCCCTGATCTTGATAGCCTATGATGGCGTTGGGCTAAGCAGGGGGATTCTAAGCAGATTGAAAACTCCTTTCATTCTCAAATATGATGTACTTAAGAAAACATTCAGAATATTTAATAGTTAATTTAAATTAAGAATCCTTAAATGAAAAATGTTGTATGTACTGTATCAGACAGAAAATCCTGTATTCAAACTAGTACATTATTTTCAAGGATTCTAATCTTCTGTCATGAATAAAATTAAAAAAAAAAAAATGAATATACCATAATAATTTTAATAATTTTCTGACCACGGAAAAGAGTCATGGTGGCAAAATGCTAGTGGAAGTCAACCATACAGAGCAACACTAATCAACTACATACATTGTAGCTTTTTTTCTCTCATGGGAAGAGTTCAGACATTTCTTACCCAGGAGAGATGAATGTATGTCATTTAACAAGTATATGATAACAACTCCTAACTCAAATTTAATAGTAGACGAGCAGTTTTGTGGGTAGATATATTACACACACTTAGTGTTTTGTTCTAATGAGAAAACTTGTCCCTCAAATCTGGTAGCAGATATTCGGCATCATGTATAATTTGGAAATTAGCGAATGTCTCTGCGACCTTCACAGGTCAAAACAACTACAGATTGAATATGGACTATACCATGAGTTGTTCCATCGTGATGGGTCATAGAACACGAGTTGAAATGTCTAAGCAAACAGAAGTGAGGGAAGCAATATACTAAATGGAATTGCAAATGAACCTCAGAGCAAAATGAGCGACATAGAAAATTTTTAAAAGTAGAATAGAGTATAATTGTTAATTGTCTTACTCTTTGCCCATACTATGCTTTACGGTGGTGCAATTTTTTTATAAACACTACTGGCCTTTAAAATTGCTACACCCAGAAGGCGACATGCTACAGAGTCGAAATTTAAACGACATGAAGAAGGTGCTGTGATATGCAAATGATTAGTTTTTGAGCGCATCCATACAAAGCAGGGCGCCGGTAGCGACACTTGTAATGTATTTAAATGAGGAAATTGTTCAGTTGGTTTCTCATACATAAATTGCATTTGAACGTTGTTGCCGGGTGAAAAGTTGTTGTGATGCCCCAGTTTCCGACTTTAATAAACTTTGATTATTCATATGATGTATTACCATATTAAGTCATATATCATACTGTGATAACAGAAATAGTATAATGTCATTATCTTAGTTTTACTATTTCCCTTAAATTGCATTAAAAAAAAAAGAATGCACATTTTTAATTTTTCCCTCCTGAAACACGCTGTCTCTGCACAAATCGAAAATCCGGCTTAAAGAAATATATAACTGTTATTATGAAATATATAAAAAAATCCCAGTAAAGTGCATTAATTACATATCAGGAAAAAAAAGGTCTAGAGTCTATGACTATCAGTTTATTTATTTAGTAAAATTTAAGTAGAAAATAATTCTTACTTTTAAATTTGCATCAATGATTATAGAATAAGAATGCAACTAAATATTTTTGTAAATTATATGCAATAAAGTCATATCGAATGCATATGTTGGATCAATAAGAAAAATGAGTTTCACAAAATTCAAGAGCAGCAAAAATGGTTTTTAAAACTATTTTAGTTCACCGAAAAGAGTCGATAGAACATTAAAATTTAAAGAAATCAAAATATTTATTCTCAGCCTAAAATCCGAAATTTACTTAAACCTACAGTTTTCCAGATTTTTATTATTATTACGGACTTCGCGTTCCACTTTCAGATGTTTTGAAATTCAATTCATAAATTACTTTCAGATCTCCCGAATAGAGATATACGAGAATAAACACTTCGCCACTCTCATTCGCAAACAAATAAATTCAGAGTTAAAAAAAAAAAAAAAAAGAAACTGAAATCTTACTACCTTGAAATTTTTCCCCGCAAAAACGTTACCAGAGTAAAAATCCAATTTGTCTCCTCCTCTGCGAATGAAACTAAAGCGCATAACGTTATACGATTACGATTCCTTACATGGTGCACAGATTTCATTTCTTTTTTTCGTCGGAAAAAATAGCATTTATTTTTCAGATTCTTCTTCTTCTGAGGGAAGAGAAATCTATTACGTAGGAATTGAAGCCGCAGTATTGAGTGATGGTTCTTTCCCCCAAATGTATCCGTGCTCAGCTTTTGCAATCTTTACAAATGTTATTCCTTTTCAGAAAGGTTTAAGGAGAATTGCAAATATCGACAAACATAATAGATATCGATATCAGCTTCCGATTTATTTGTTCCATTTTGATAGAAAGATAGCGAAACTGCTCCTAACGTTTATTTTTCCTTTGTTATTCAAATTATAACGTAAACAAAAGCATATCCAACGTAATTCAAGACATTCTTTTCTGAGAAATAAAAAAATAAGCATTTAGAGTCAGCGTTTAGAACCAGGTAAAAACAACATTTACCTGAGAAAAATAACTATAATCTTTAAAAGTTTTCCTTATCCTAAATACCCCATTTAAAATAAAACTGAAAAATAAATTATATTTTTCTGAAAGAGTAAAGCTACATGATTTAATAAAATAGATCAGAAATTTTCTATTCCTTTCAGAACAATAAAACATTCTAAAATAATTATGGGGCATGAAAGTGCTCTGGCGCTCAGTGCAACAGGTTCGGGTTCGAGTACCGGCGGTGCTATGAATGTTTGTAATGATTCGGAATCCACTTTAAACTGTAGATCCCGGTCTGTTTAGGCCTCGTGTGCCCAAGATGATCGTAGAGCGACTAACCTAACCTGTCTCGAAATCTGTGGGTAGGCAGACGACCTTGGCATACCCTAGAGCTGTTGCTCAATGAAGATGGGTTTAGTTTGTCGATCTATGGTCATTTTGTGCTCACTTTTGCCTAATTAGACCGGAAGCTAAATTTTATTAGTTAAACATCTATGCTACCATCATGCTGCCATCTATGCTACCATCTCTTGGCCATCAGGCAGCTGCGCCAACAAAGAAGAAAAATAATTATGAATGATAAAATAAATATGTTAAAACCTATCTAAATTTGTTTTTAATTATAATTACAGAATGATTTAAAATGTCAGGACTTAAATAAAATTGGCTGTTTATTAAAATGGAATGAATGGGGATGATTTTTTTATAAAATAAAAACCTATCAGATATTTTTTAAGCTCTCAAATCATTGATGTGGCCTTTTTATATCATTATATTTACATGCAAATTAATCCATTTTTATCGCGTTTACTGCGCATTAGGACACCTGATATTTTGAATATTGATTATGATAAACCATTCCCAGTTTAACGATTCTGCTCAAGATTAAAAAATAAAAGATTGATCCGTATTGTGATCGTTACAAAAGATAAATAAATCAGCAAAATATTAATTCTTCCTTGGATTAAAAAAGAAATTCTTCCTTGGATTAAAAAAAGATTAATTCTTCCTTGGATTAAAAAAGATTAATTCTTCTTATTCCATACTCCCTGAAAAATTACATGATTTTTGGTCTGAGAAAAGAAGCAGACAGAGCCAGAGGTTTGGGCCTGCATCATTGAAGCGATAAAAATATTCTGACTTCTTGGAAAAAAATTGCATTACAGATTATTGAAGGATGAAATTAGCAGTCAGACATAAATTGAAATTCTGGAAAAAGAATGCTCTGAAATTAAATGCATTTTTCACAGACAAAGAAATGGAACAGCCAAATTACTTTGTATTTAACCTGGATATCTTTCCAGATTCTATAAGTGAATTTTTAAGGAAAAAAAAATCTTTCAGAAACATATTGAATGGTTTTTAATCAGTTTAATTTAAGAAATTAATATGTTGATAAAACAATTTATATTGTATAAAAGAATTACAACATTTTAAACCTTTTCTTTTTCTGTTTTAGTTTGAAAACAGAATTGATATAAAAAACTAATCCGAATAAATTTAAAAACACGTGATTTCAAAAACATATATTTAAATAACAAAGGAAAATATTGTAAAGTTCAAAATCTTTGACATTATTTGTAGTCTGGTCAATAGTATTATTTGTACATCTTTGACATTATTTGTAGTCGTTTAAAAAATTGAACGTATTAAGTAATCATTATTAATACTATAAAGTTTTCTATTAGTTGTTGTCCTTAGAATGGAGTAAATTTCGAGTTACCCAGGGTGCATCAGTATAGGTTCTGTTATATTGCACCCACAAAATGCCACCACAGTTTGGAAGATTCACTTTCAAGAGGGCATCTGAAGAATTTATGCTAATTAATAAAATGAATTAATTTTGTAAAACGAGTAGATAATTAATGGCATTAAGAAAACTAATTTTCTTTAAAGATTACATTATTTTTCGGCTATCGCAATACAATAGTATGTATAGATAAAGACCAGAAACATTCTGAATTGCAGAAAAATTCATCACAATCCAACACTATCTGTTTAAGAGCAAACAGCATGTGAGTTGATGTAGCTGATTGGGAGATACGAATAATTTCCATGGGACCAGTTACTGCCCAGTACACTTTTGGCTTCAGGAATTTTATAATTATTACAACACACGTAGAATTTGGGGACGTAAGCGGACATTTGTGATAGATCACTTTGCACATAGTCATTTTCCAGTTCTGACTTCAAACGTTGATTAGTGAAGTGTAAGGTAGATTTAGACCTTGCATCATTTTACGATTGCCTTTCTGAGGGAAAATGCCCTATTTTTATCATATTAAACTGACATACTGCTTTTAGCTTCCTCTGTGTTTTATATGATCAGTTCGCTTTCTTGGAAGCAATTTAAAATGAAAGCTAAATTGTAAATGAAAAGTAAGAACGAATGATATTTAACCCATTGATAAATTCTTTTATAGAATGGCAATCAACAATCACGATTTTTATTTATTTGCCATTTCGTGATCAAAGAACTAAATTAAACTGTCATTAAACTTCTTTGACTCGTATATTATTGTCAAAACATCACTGTTCTTTTTAAATAGTGCAAAACTTTTCGGATTGTTCTTTAAAAATAAATTGCAAACAATAAAATTAGTGATATAAAAAAAGAATTTAAATAAGATTTGTTCAAGGATAAAAGTTTATAATAGCCTCATTTTTAGAAGCTGAAAATAGTTTCCAACAAGTAACGACTGAGGGTAGCAACGTTCAGCAAAAACAATAACCATAAACCAAAAATAAACGGAAATTATAAGCGAAGCAAAACCAGTCCAATCTCAGGAAAAAAACTGAAAGAAGAAATGAAAAAAAGACTTATTGGAAGTCCAGTGATAACCAGCAATTTCTTGCCTTCATAGAGAACTGTAATTACCTCATTTTAAGAGGAGAATCAAGAACCCCTTATAAGCGACAGTGATTGATTTTCGAGCTATTCCAAGTTGAGCGATAAAAGTTTGAGCAAACTTTGAAGATTACTTTCAAAAAGTTATCAAGAACAAACACCGCATAAAAGAATAATGTTAAAATGATTGAATAAATAAATAGAGAATTGATTTTTTTTTAATGGTTTGGATGAATCTTCAAGTTGTTACGGTACTGGACTAATGATATTACAAACACTCAAATAGCAACTATACTAAAATAAGAAGGTTAATTTTTTTATAATGTAATTAATAGCATGATATTTGTAAAACAATAATAACTGCTGTTATTAGATCATACATAATTTTTTTAAACAAAAAATTCTATTAATTCTTTAATTATTGAATATTATATTAGTAATGCCTTTATATCAATTCAATTACGATATTAGAGAGTTTTTGCATAGCGTACTTTAAAAATACGGTATTTTTTCTGTCTAGCGCGCATGCTCATAGGAAATTGCGCATGCGTATCTGTAATAATGTTTCCTATGAGCAGGCGCGCTAGGGAGAAAAAAATACCGTATTTTTAAAGTACGCTATGCAAAAACTCTCTATTATAATAATGAATTTATATATTAGTATATTTTATTATAATGTAATCAGTATACATAATAAGCGTAAGTGTGGTTTGTGCCTGCGTGCAGCTATAAACTCCATACCCCACCCTCGTAGCTCCATGGTGGTACATGGAGCTACGAGGGTAGCTCCATGCTAGGAGGAGGTTAAAATTCGAGGGGGTAGCTATAAACTCCATACCCTTCCTCCCCATTAATGAAAAAGAATTCGGTTTGGAACTACGGAAGTTGCGTTCGGAGATATAGCGATAAGCACGTACAAACCAAGCTTACACATTTAGGAAGTTTTCCGAGAATATTAAAATTTATTTTTATTAAATATGTATGAGTGCAAGAGCTCGTGCTCTACCAATCTCAGTGTATTGTGTTTTAAACTGAACTGATGTGAAGCGAGTAAAAATCCGCCATCCACGAGAACTATAGAGCAAACGGCACATGGAGAGAAATGTTTAAATAAATTGGATCTACCATGAATTCCCACGAGAACTATATAGCGTATGGAGGGAAACAGAAACAGGTTTAAATAAATTTTACTAAAAGAGATGTGGCAACCGAAGAGTGTTCCATCGTTTTAAGAATTAAAATTAGTTAAGTGTAGTTTGGGCTTTGCATTGTATGTTTGTGTCAATATCTCCTCTCAATTCAAGAAGCTTCAGGGCTAATTGGCTAGCGTTCTGACCATTGGTACCTGAGGCTCCAAGATAGAATCCTGGCCGTGGCATGGGTGTTTTGTGAGTGATTTGGGATCTGTAGGTTCCGGTCTTATTAAGCCTAAAATGTGCACAAAATGTCCGTAGTGCGACAAACTAAACAAACCTCTCAACTCTAACATTTCAATAATCATATTCCTTTTCTGTTCACAATTTTTGGGGAGTTAAAAATTCTCCTTTCGTGAAAATTTTGGAAGTTGCAGATTAGGCAAAATTTAACTAACGCCATTACGTCTTCAATGACAAATACACCCATTTGGGCCATATTCTGTACTAAGCGTTTCACTTTCGGGATATGAGTTGCAAAGTGAGCTCTAGAGCGCATGTACAAAAGAATTCCACAAATAAAATATTAACAGGAAATATTAATAAAGAAAGTATAGGAGATGATCTATTGCATCAAGTTAGACAAGTTCATCCGAAATTAAAAACTGAGTTCAATGTAAATAATTTAAGCAAGTACTTATTTGTTTGGGAGACAAATGCGTATCCATAAGCAATCAAATTTTCGTTGAACATGGAATGCAAACGTCACGAAGAATGGAATGCAAGCGTCACGAAGAATGGAATGCAAGCATATGATTTCATCAGGGATCGTGTGAACAGCGATTAGATTATTCATTTGATATATTATCATTTATTATCATATGAAATCATATATCATACCGTGATAACAGAAATAGTATAATGCCATTATCGTGGTTTTACCATTTCCCTTAAATTGAATAAAAAAAGAATGCGTATTTAAAATGTTTTTCCCTTCTGTGACTCGCTGTCTCTGAACAAATGGAAAACCCGATTTAAAAGAAATATATAACTGTTATTATGACATATATAAAAAGTCCCAATAAAGTGCATTAATTACATATCAGGAAAAGGTCAGAGTCTATGACTACTAGTTTATTTATTTAGTAAAATTTAAATTGACAGTAATTCTTACTTTTAAATTGTACTAGTGATTATTGATTAAGAAAGTAAATATTTTTATAAATTATATGCGATAAAGTTATATCCAATGTATATTTTGAGCCAATAAAAAAAACGAATTTCACAAAATTCTAGAGCAGCAAAAATAGGTTTTAAAACTATTTTTTGTTTGCGGAAAAGAGCCGATAGAACATTAAAATTTAAATAAATCAAAATATTTATTCTCAGCATAACATCCGAAATTTACTTAAACCTACAGTTTTCCAGATTTTTATTATTATTACGGCTTCGCGTTCCACTTTCAGATCTTTTGAAATTCAATTCATAAATTACTTTTAGATCTCCAGAATAGAGATATACGAGAGTAAACACTTCGCCACTCTCATTCGCAAACAAATAAATTCAGAGTTAAAAAAAAAAAAAAAAAAAAAAAAGTGAAATCTGAAATACCTTGAAATTTTTCCCCGCAAAAACGTTACCAGAGTAAAATTCAATTTGTCTCCTCCTCTGCGAATGAAACTAAAGCGCATAACGTTATACGATTACGATTCCTTACATGGTGCACAGATTTTCATTTCTTTTTCGTCGGAAAAAATAGCATTTATTTTTCAGATTCTTCTTCTTCTGAGGAGAGAAATCTATTACGCAGGAATTGAAGCCGCAGTATTGAGTGATGGTTCTTTCCCCCAAATGTATCCGTGCTCAGCTTTTGCAATCTTTACAAATGTTATTCCTTTTCAGAAAGGTTTAAGGAGAATTGCAAATATCGATAAACATAATAGATATCGATATCAGCTTCGATTTATTTGTTCCATTTTGATAGAAAGACGATGAAACTGCTCCTGACGTTTATTTTTCCTTTGTTATTCAAATTATAACATAAACAAAAGCATACCAAGTAATTCAAGACATTCTTTTCTGAGAAATAAAAGAATAAGTATTTAGAGTCCGCGTTTAGAATCAGGTAAAAACAACATTTACCTGAGAAAAATAACTATAATCTTTAAAAGTTTTCCTTATCCTAAATATATTTAAAACAAAACTGGAAAATAAATTATCTTTTTCTGAAAAGAGTAAAAACTGATAAATTGATCAGAAATTCTTTTATTCCTTTCAGAACGATAAAACATTCAAAAATTATTATGGGGCCTGAAAGTGCTCTGGCACTCAGTGCAACAGGTTCGGGTTCAGTACCGGCGGTGCTATGAATGTTTGTAGTGATTCGGAATCCACTTTAAACTGTAGGTCCCGGTCTGTTAAGCCCTCGTGTGCAAATGATGACCGTAGAGCGACTAACCTAACTTGTCTTGTCTTGTCTTGAAATCTGTCAGTAGGCGGACGAACTTGGCATACCCTAGAGCTGTTGCGCCAATGAAGATTGGTTTAGTTTGTTGATCTATCGTCATTTTGTAAAAAGTTTAAATAGACCGGAAGTCTAAAGTTCAACGTAGATTCCAACAATAACAAACATCCATACCACCGCCAGGATTCAAATCTGAAACCTGGGATACCGAAAAGGTCAGAGCACTAGTTAATTGGCCATCAGGCAACTGCGCCAACAAAAAAAAAAAAAAATAATTATGAATGATAAAATAAATATGTTAAAACCTATCTAAATTTATTTTTTAATTATAATTACAGAATTATTTAAAATATGAGGACTTAAATAAAATTGGTTGTTTATTAAAATGGAATGAATGGGGATGATTTTTTTATAAAATAAAAACCTATCATATATTTTTTAAGCTCTCAAATCATTGATGTGGCCTTTTTATATCATTATATTTACATGCAAATTAATCCATTTTTATCCCGTTTACTGCGTATTAGGACACCTGATATTTTGAATATTGATTATGATAAACCATTCCCAGTTTAACGATTCTTCTCAAGATTAAAAAATAAAGATTGATCCGTAATGTGATCGTTAGAAAAGATAAATAAATCATCTAAAGATTAATTTTTCCCGGATTAGAAAAGATTAATTCTTCTTCCATAATCCCTGAAAAATTATATGATTTTTAATCTGGGAAAAGAAGCAGACAGAGCCAGAGGTTTGGGCCTGTGTCATTGAAGCGATAAAAGCCTTTTAAAAATATTTTGACTTCTTGGAAAAAATGGCATTCCAGATTATTAAAGGATGAAATTAGCAGTCAGACATAAATTGAAATTCTGGAAAAAGAATGCTCTGAAATTAAATGCATTTTTTACAGACAAAGGAAATGGAACAGCCAGATTACTTTGTATTTTACCTGGATATCTTTTCCAGATAATTGAATTTTTAAGAAAACAAATCTTTCAGAAACTTATTGAAGTGTTTTTAATCAGTTAAATTTAAGAAATTAATATGTTTAAAAAACAATTTATATTGTATGAAAGAATTTCAACGTTTTAAACCTTTTCTTTTTCAGTTTTAGTTTGAAAACAGAATTGATATAAAAACTAATCCGAATAAATTTAGAAACACGTGATTTGCGAATATAGAAATTTAAATAACAAAGGAAAATATTGTAAGTTCAAAATCTTTGACATTATTTGTAGTCTGGTCAATGTTGTTTAAAAAATTGAACATATTAAGCAGTCATCATTATTAATACTATAAAGTTTTCTATTAGTTTTTGTCCTTAGGATGGAGTAAATTCAGAGTTAGGGTGCCATGGGGGTGCATGCCACCCAGTTTGGGTTACCCAGGAATTAATTTTTGTAAAGAGATACTTAATGGGAACATCATATCAGTTGCAAAATATAGCTAATTGTGAGATCCGAAATATTTCCATGTTACCAGTTATTGCCCAGTACACTTTTGGAATCAGGAATTTTAATAATTATTATAACACACGCAACATTTGGAGACGTAAGCGGACATTTGTGATAGATCACTTAGCTCATAGTCATTTTCAGCTCATAGACTTCAAACGTCGATTAATGAAGTTAAGGTAGATAGATAGATATTGCATCATTTTGCGATTGCCTTTATGTGGGGGGAAAAAGCCCTGTTTTTGTCATATTAAACTGATATACTGCTTTTAGCTTCCTGTGTGTTTTCTCTGATCAGCTCGTTTTCTTGGAAGCGATTTAGAAGGAAAGCTAAATTGTAAATGAAACTGAAAACGAATGATATTTAACTCATAAATAAATTATTTTATAGACTAGTAATTTTAAGAAGATAGTCCTTATAGTCTATAACTGTTTATTCATTATACACACGATGCTCTAGACGATTATCCAGTGATGTGGTGTGGTGTAGTAGTAGTAGTAGTAGTAGTAGTAGTAGTAGTAGTAGTAATAGTAGTCATATGAAACCGGGACCTACGGCTTAAAGTGGATTCCGAACCACTACAATCAGCCATGGCACAACCGGGATTCAAATCCGAAACCTGTGGTACCGAGCGCCAGAGCGCTAGACACTCGGCCATCAGGCTCCATGGTCTACTGTGAATGCAAGAACGTTGGGTGTAGGGCTGACAAACCTATCCCGTATAAAAGAAAACACTGCTGCCTCGAAATCTGTCAGTAGGCAGACGGCCTTGGCCCACCAAGAGCTGTTGCGCTAATGAAAATGCAGTATATCAGTTTAATATGATAAAAATATCATATTAAACTGATATACTTTTTAAGCTTCCCGTATTTTTCTCCCTGTGGCTCGTTTCCTTGTAAGCAATTTAGAACGAAAGCTGAATTGTAAATGAAACTGAGAACGAATAATATTTAACCCATAAATAATTTTTGTCATAAATTGGTAATCAACAATTACGATTTTTTATTTATTTTCTATTTCGTGATCAAAGGACTAAATTAAACTGTCATTAAACTTCTTTGACTCGTATATTATTGCCAAAACATTATTCTTTAAATATTCCAAAAAGTTTGGATTGTCCTTTAAAAAAATATATTACAAACAACAAATCTAGTGATATATAAAAAGAATTTAAATAAGATTTGCTCAAGGATAAAAAGTTTATAATAGCCTCATTTTTAGAAGCTGAAAATAGTTTCCAACAAGTAACGACTGATGGTAGCAACGTTCAGCAAAAACAATAAACCATAAACCAAAAATAAAGCAAATTATAAGCGAAGCAAAACCAGTCCAATCTCAGAAAAAAAAAACTGAAAGTAGAAATGAAAAAGACTTATTGGAAGTCCAGTGATAACCAGCAATTTCTTGCCTTTCGAGAGAACTGTAATTACCTCATTTTTAAGAGGGAGAATCAAGAACCCCTTATAAGCGACAGTGATTGATTTTCGAGCTATTCCAAGTTGAGCGATAAAAGTTTGAGCAAACTTTGAAGATTACTTTCAAAAAGTTATCAGATCAAGCACCGCATAAAAGAATAATGTTAAAATGGTTGAATAAATAAATAGAGAATTGATTTTTTTTTTTTTTAATGGTTTGGATGAATCTTCAAGTTGTTACGGTACTGGACTAATGATATTACAAAAACACTCAAATAGCAACTATACTAAAATAAGAAGGTTAATTTTTTATAATGTAATTAATAGCATGATATTTGTAAAAAAATATTAACTGCAGTTATTCAGATCATACATAATTTTTAAACAAAAATTCTATTAATTCTTTAATTATGGAATATTATATTAGTATTGCCTTGGTCTTATATCAATTCAATTACGATATTAGAGTTTTTGCATAGCGTACTTTAAAAATACGGTATTTTTTCTGCCCCCCGCAAGCGCGCATGCTCATAGGACCGGGACCATACGGTATCTGTAATAATGTTTCCTATGAGCAGGGCGCTAGGGACCTGTGGAAAAAAATACCGTATTTTTAAAATACGTTATATCAAAAACGATATTATAATAATGAATTTATATATTGGTATATTTTATTATAATATAATCAATAAATATAATAAGCGTAAGTGTGGTTTGGGCCTGCGTGCAGCTATAAACTCCATACCCCACCCTCGTAGCTCCATGGTGGTACATGGAGCTACGAGGGTATCCAGGAGGAGGTTAAAAAATTCGAGGGTAGCTATAAACTCCATACCCTTCCTCCCCATTAATGAAGAAGAATTCGGTTTGGAACAACGGAAGTTGCGTTCCGAGATATAGCGATAGCACGTACAAACCAAGCTTACTTACATTTAGGAAGTTTTCCGAGAATATTAAAATTTATTTTTATTAAATATGTATGAGTGCAAGAGCTCGTGCTCTACCAATCTCAGTGAATTGTGTTTTTAAACTAAACTGATGTGAAGCGAGTAAGAATCCGCCATCCACGAGAACTATAGAGCAAACGGCACATGGAGAGAAATGTTTAAATAAATTGGATCTACCATGAATTCCACGAGAACTATATAGCGTGTGGAGGGAAACAGAAACAGGTTTAAAATAAATTTTACTAAAGAGATGTGGCAAACGAAGAGTGTTCCATCGTTTTAAGAATTAAAATTAGTTAAGTGTAGTTTGGGCTTTGCATTGTATGTTTTGTGTCAACATCTCCTCTCAATTCAAAAAGGCTTCAGGGCTAATTGGCTAGCGTTCTGACCATTGGTACCTAAGGCTCCAAGATAGAATCCTGGCCGTGGCATGGGTGTTTGTGAGTGGTTTTGGGATCTGTAGGTTCCGGTCTTATTAAGCCTAAAATGTGCACAAAATGTCCGTAGTGCGACAAACTAAACAAACCTCTCAACTCTAACATTTCAATAATCATATTCCTTTTCTGTTCACAATTTTTGGGGAGCTAAAAATTCTCCTTTCGTGAAAATTTTGGAAGTTGCAGATTAGGCAAAATTTAACTAACGCCATTACGTCTTCAATGACAAATACACCCATTTTTGGCTATAATCTGTACTAAGCGTTTCACTTTCGGGATATGAGTTGCAAAGTGATCTCTAGAGCGCATGCACAAAAAGAATTCCACAAATAAAATATTAACAGGAAATATTAATAAAGAAAGTATAGGAGATGATCTATTGCATCAAGTTAGACAAGTTCATCCGAAATTAAAAACTGAGTTCAATGAAAATAATTTAAGCAAGTACTTATTTGTTTGGGAGACAAATGCGTATCCATAAGCAATCAAACTTTCGTTGAACATGGAATGCAAACGTCACGAAGAATGGAATGCAAGCGTCACGAAGAATGGAATGCAAGCATATGATTTCATCAGGGATCGTGTGAACAGCGATTAGATTATTCATTTGATATATTATCATGAAATCATATATCATACCGTGATAACATAAATAGTATAACGCCATTATCGTGGTTTTTACCATTTCCCTTAAATTGAATAAAAAAAAAAGAATGCTTATTTAAAATTTTTTTCCCTTCTGTGACCCCGCTGTCTCTGCACAAATCGAAATTCCGATTTAAAGAAATATATAACTGTTATTATGACATATATAAAAAAGTCCCAATAAAGTGCATTAATTACATATCAGGAAAAAGTTCAAGAGTCTATGATTACTAGTTTATTTATTTAGTAAAATTTAAATAGACAGTAATTCTTACTTTTAAATTGTACTAGTGATTATTGATTAAGAACGTAAATATTTTTATAAATTATATTCGATAAAGTTATATCAATGTATATTTTGAGCCAATAAAAAAAACGAATTTCACAAAATTCTAGAGCAGCAAAAATAGGTTTTAAAACTATTTTAGTTCGCGGAAAAGAGTCGATAGAACATTAAAATTTAAATAAATCAAAATATTTATTCTCAGCCTAAAATCCGAAATTTACTTAAACCTACAGTTTTCCAGATTTTATTATTATTACGGCTTCGCGTTCCACTTTCAGATCTCCCGAATAGAGATATACGAGAGTAAACACTTCGCCACTCTCATTCGCAAACAAATAAATTCAGAGTTAAAAAAAAGAAAAAATTGAAACTGAAATCTTACTACCTTGAAATTTATCCCCACCAAAAACGTTTCCAAAGTAAAAATCAATTTGTCTCCTCCTCTGCGAATGTAACTAAAGCGCATAACGTTATACGATTACGATTCCTTACATGGTGCACAGATTTCATTTCTTTTTCGTCGGAAAAAATAGCATTTATTTTTTCAGATTCTTCTTCTTCTGAGGGAGGGGAAATCTATTACGCAGGAATTCAAGCCGCAGTATTGAGTGATGGTTCTTTCCCCAAATGTATCCGTGCTCAGCTTTTGCAATCTTTACAAATGCTATTCCTTTTCAGAAAGGTTTAAGGAGAATTGCAAATATCGATAAACATAATATATATCGATATCAGCTTCCGATTTATTTGTTCCATTTTGATAGAAAGACGATGAAACTGCTCCTGACGTTTATTTTTTCCTTTGTTATTCAAATTATAACATAAACAAAAAGCCTACCAAGTAATTCAAGACATTCTTTTCTGAGAAATAAAAAAATAAGCATTTAGAATCTGCGTTTAGAACTTGGTAAAAACAACATTTACTTGAGAAAAATAACTATAATCTTTAAAAGTTTTCCTTATCCTAAATATCCCATTTAAAACAAAACTGGAAAAAAAAAAAATTAAATTTTTTCTAAAAAGAGTAAAAAACTGATAGGATTGATCAGAAATTGTCTATTCCTTTCAGAACAAAAAAAAAAAACATTATAAAATCATTATGGGGCCTGTAAGCTCTCTGGCGCTAAGTGCAACAGGTTCGGGTTCGAGTACCGTCGGTGCTATGAATGTTTGTAGGGATTCGGAATCCACTTTAAACTGTAGGTCCCGGTCTGTTAAGCCCTCGTGTGCAAAAGATGACCGTAGAGCGACTCACCTAACCTAACTTGTCTTGAAATCTGTCAGTAGGCAGACGGCCTTGACCCACCCTAGAGCTGTTGCGCTAAAGAATATTGGTTTAGTTTGTCGATCTATGGGTCATTTTATGCAAAAAATTTTAAACCGGCGGTGGTCAAAGTTTAACGAGGGATTCCAACAACTAATAAACATCCATGCCACCGCCAGAAATCAAATCTGAACCCTGGAATAACAAAGGTCAGAGAACTAGCCAATTGGCCATCAGGCAACTGCGCAAACAAAGAATAAAATAATTATGAATGATAAATTAAATATGTTAAAACCTATCTAAATTTATTTCAAATTATAATTACAGAATGATTTAAAATGTCAGGATTTAAATAAAATTGGCTGTTTATTAAGATAGAATGAATGGGAATGATTTTTTTTATAAAATAAGCACCTATCAGATATTTTTTAATCTCTCAAATCATTGATGTGGCCTTTTTATATCATTATATTTATATGCAAATTAGTCCATTTTTATACCGTATACTACGTATTAGGATACCCGATATTTTGAATATTGAGGATGATAAACCATTCCCAGTTTAATGATTCTGCTCAAGATTAAAAAATAAAAGATTGATCCTTAATGTGGTCGTTACAAAAGATAAATAAATCAGCAAAAGATTAATTTTCCTGGATTAGAAAAGATGAATTCTTCTTCCATAATCCTGAAAAATTATATGATTTTAGTCTGGGAAAAAGAAGCAGACGGAGCCAGAGGTAAGGGCCTGTGTCATTGAAGCGATAAAAGCCTTTTAAAAAATATTCTGGCTTCTTTGAAAAAAAATTGGCATTCAGATTATTGAAGGATGAAATTAGCAGTCAGACATAAATTGAAATTCTGGAAAAAGAATGCTCTGAAATTAAATGCATTTTTTACAGACAAAGAAATGGAACAGCCAAATTACTTTGTATTTTACCTGGATATCTTTTCCAGATAAGTGAATTTTTAAGAAAAAAAAAAATCTTTCAGAAACGTATTGAAGTGTTTTTAATCAGTTAAATTTATGAAATTAGTATGTTTAAAAAACAATTTATATTGTATAAAAGAATTTCAACACTTTAAACCTTTTATTTTTCAGTTTTAGTTTGAAAACAGAATTGATATAAAAAAACTAATCCGAATAAATTTAGAAACACGTGATTTGCGAATATAGAAATTTAAATAACAAAGTAAAATATTGTAAAGTTCAAAATCTTTGACATTATTTGTAGTCTGGTCAATGTTGTTTAAAAATTGAACATATTAAGCAATCATCATTGCTAATAAAGTTTTCTATTAGTTTTTTTGTCCTTAGGATGGAGTAAATTCAGAGTTACCCGGGATGCATCAATGAGCTGTTATATTGCACCCACAAAAGGCCACCACAGTTTGGAAGATTCACTTTTAAGAGGGCATCTGAAGAATTCATGCTAATTAATAAAATGAATTAATTTTGTAAAATGAGTAGATATTTAATGGCATTAAGAAAACTAATTTTTTAATGATTGCTTTACTTTCCGCTATCGAAATACAATAGCATGTAAAGATAAAGACCATTAACATTCTGAATTGCAGCAAAATTCATCACAATCCAACATTATCTGTGGAAGAGCGAACATCATATCAGTTGATGTAGCTAATTGTGAGATCGAAATATTTCCATGTTACCAGTTATTGCCCAGTACACTTTTGGCATCAGGAATTTTAATAATTATTATAACACACGCAAAATTTGGAGACGTAAGCGGACATTTGTGATAGATCACTTAGCTCATAGTCATTTTCCAGCTCATAGACTTCAAACGTCGATTGGTGAAGTTAAGGTAGATAGATAGATATTGCATCATTTTTGCGATTGCCTTTATGTGGAAATGCCCTGTTTTTATCATATTAAACTGATATATTGCTTTTAGCTTCCTGTGTGTTTTCTCTGATCAGCTCGTTTTCTAGGAAGCGATTTAGAAGGAAAGCAAAATTGTAAATGAAACTGAAAACGAATGATATTTAACTCATAAATAAATTATTTTATAGACTAGTAATTTTAAGAAGATAGTCCTTATAGTCTATAACTGTTTATTCATTTATACACATGATGCTCTAGACGATTATCCAGTGATGTGGTGTGGTGTAGTAGTAGTAGTAGTAGGAGTAGTAGTAGTAATAGTAGTCATATGAAACCGGGACCTACGGCTTAAAAAGTGGATTCGAACCGCTGCAATCATCCATGGCACAGCCGGGATTCAAATCGAAACCTGTGGTACCGAGCGCCAGAGCGCTAGACACTCGGCCATCAGGCTCATGGTCTACTGTGAATGTAAGAACGTTGGGTGTAGGGCTGACAAACTTATCCCGTAAAAAGAAAACACTGCTGCCTCGAAATCTGTCAGTAGGCAGACGGCCTTAGCCCCACCCAAACTGTTGCGCTAATGAAAATGCAGTATATCAGTTTAATATGATAAAAATATCATATTAAACTGATATACTACTTACTTTTCCGTATTTTCTCCCTGTAGCTAGTTTCCTTGTAAGCAATTTAGAACGAAAGCTGGTGTAAAAATGAAACTGAGAACGAATAATATTTAACCCATAAATAATTTTTTTCATAAATTGGTAATCAACAATTACGATTTTTATTTATTTTTCTATTTCGTGATCAAAGGACTAAATTAAACTGTCATTAAACTTCTTTGACTCGTATATTATTGTCAAAACTTCATTATTCTTATAAATATTCCAAAAGTTTGGATTGTCCTTTAAAAATAAATTGCAAACAACAAATCTAGTGATATATAAAAAAAATTTAAATAAGATTTGCTCAAGGATAAAAGTTTATAATAGCCTAATTTCTAAAAAGAAAAAATAGTTTCCAACAAGTAACGACTGATGGTAGCAATGTTCAGCAAAAACAATAACAATAAGCTGAAATTATAAGCGAAGCATAAACCAGTCCAATTTCAGAAAAAAAAACTGCAAGAAGAAATGAAAAAGACTTATTGGAAGTCCAGTGATAACCAGCAATTTCTTGCCTTTTTGAGAGAATTGTAATTACCTCATTTTTAAGAGGAGAATCAAGAACCCCCTATAAGAGACAGTGATTGATTTTCGAGCTATTCCAAGTTCAGCGATAAAAGTTTGAGCAAACTTTGAAGATTACTTTCAGAAAGTTATCCAGAACAAACACCGCATAAAAGAATAATGTTAAAATGGTTGAATAAATAAATAGATAATTGATTTTTTTAATGGTATGGATGAATCTTCAAGTTGTTACGGTACTGGACTAATGATATTAAAAACACTCAAATGGCAACTGTACGAAAATAAGATGGTTAATTTTTTATAATGTTAATAACTGCAGTTAAAATTTTTTACGAATATCATGCTATTAATTATAGCATGATATTCGTAAGAAAACTGCAGTTATTCAGATCATACATAATTTTTTTAAACAAAAATTGTGTTAATTCTTTAATTATTATTATTATTTTTTGTTCTAATGCAGCTGGCAAAAACTTTAGACAGCTTGGTCTTGTATGCCTTGAGGCAAGCGCTGCACAGACGTACTCACTTTGCATTACCCAGGGGGTGCGTGTAACTAACTGGAAGATAAGCCACGGACGTGGAGTAACAATGCCCCCGCAACGCTCTGCGACCCTATTAGGACCGGGACCTACGGTTTTAAAGTGGATTTCGAACCACTACAAACATCCATGGCAACGCCGGGACTCGAACCCGAAACCTGTGGTACCGAGCGCCACAGCGCTAGCCACTCGGCCATTCAGGTCCCTCTTTAATTATCATTGAATATTATATAAGTAATGCCGTTATATCAATTCAATTACGATATTATAATAATGTATTTATATATTGGTATATTTTATTATAATATAATTAATATATATTATAAGCGTAAACGTGGTTTGTGCCTGCGTGCAGCTATAACTCCATACCTCACTCCCGTAGCCTCATGGAGGTTATATGGTATCCTTCATCCTATCAGCCTTCATCCACCATTAATGAAGAAGATTTCGGTTTGGAACTGCAGTGGTTGCGTTCGGAGATATAGCGATAAGCACGTACAAACCAAGCTTACATTTAGGAAGTTTTCCGAGAATATTAAAATTTATTTTTATTAAATATGTATGCGTGTAAGAGCTCGTGCTCTACCAATCTGAGTGTATTGTGTTTTTAAACTGAACTGATGTGAAGCGAGTAAGAATCTACCATCCACGAGAACTATAGAGCGAACGGCACATGGAGAGAAATGTTTAAATAAACTGGATCTACCATGAATTCCCACGAGAACTATATAGCGGACAGCGTGTGGAGGGAAACAGAAAAAAAGGTTTAAATGAATTTTACTTAAGAGATATGGCAAAAGAAGAGTGTTCCATCGTTTTAAGAATTAAATTTAGTTCATTGTTGTTTAGGCTTTGCGTTGTAGAAAATAAATGGTATGTTTTGTTAACATCTCCTCTCAATTCTAGCTGCCTCATGGCTAATTGGCTAGCACTTTGAATATTGGTACCTCAGGCTCCAGGATCGAATTTTTCGGGAGCTAAAAATTCTCCATTTTTCGTGAAAATTTTGAAGTTGCAGATTAGGCAAAATTTAACTAACGCCATTACGTCTTCAATGACAAATACACCCATTTGGGCCATAATCTGTACTAAGCGTTTCAGTTTCGGGATATGAGTTGCAAAGTGAGCTCTAGAGCGCATGTACAAAATAATTCACAAATAAAATATTAACAGGAAATATTAATAAACAAAGTATAGGAGATGATATGTATTGCATCAGGTTAGACAAGTTCATCCGAAATTAAAAACTGAGTTCAATGAAAATATTTTTAAGCAAGTACTTATTTGTTTGGGAGACAAACACTTCTCCATAATAAGCAATCAAACTTTCGTTGAACATGGAATGCAAGTGTCACGAAGAATGGAATGCAAGCATATGATTTCATCAGGGATCATGTGAACAGCGATATTGGTTTTGGTTTGCCACTCTACAATCCTTTTTGCGCACAATTTAGGCTAATTAGATTGGGACCTACAGTTTAACGTGTATTCCGAACTATTAACAAATATCCATACCACAGCCATGATTTGAACCTGAAGGCTGTGGTACCAAAAACCAAAAAGCGCTAGCCAATTGGCCCAATTCCGCAATATATTGGTGGAGTTATCTATTCCGTTGCACTAAGAGGTACGGGTAACACCATTTTGATAACGTGCTGTTTATAGGAAAACCCTGGCTCAGATCATCTTAAATTCCTTTTTCGCCTCAAAGCAGTGAAATGTTATTCTGTGTAATAGTTCACGTGATTTCTTCATCCCATGAGAGGCGTTTTTAGTTTCAAGTCTGAACTTTGGCTTCCTGCAGGATGGTGTGATCTGGCTGTTGTCTAGAACCATAATGGTTTTTGCCCAAAACTGTACTGCGGAAATTGTTAATAGCTGTGAATTATATTAGAATACTGAGTTTGTACTTGTATCGTTCTAAATGTAATTATGTAAATAAATATTAGTTGAACTCCCAGTCTTCTTCTTACAAGAATCATATAGTATCTAGCATTCCTATTGAAATAATAAAAAATTTTAAATCTTAATTTGCTATTTTTAATCTTATAAAAGAAATTTCAGCTATTCAGGGAACGTTGAATGCTATAAAATTTAATATTGGCTGAAATACGCGTAAAGAATAATTGCTCTTGCATTGGCATCACCTGCAAATGTGGCAAAATTAATACTAAGGATAATGAACTGTTTATTCTGCTTTTAAACTTCCATTAAATGTTGCATTACAGACTGGTAATTCTTGTTCAGCATCAGACACATCTGGACGAGATAAACATTTAAAACAGTGTAAAATAATCATTTGGGACGAATCCTCAGTGGCGCATAAAATGTCATCCGAAGTATTAGATAGAAGATCTGTGGTAATCGAGAATTCAGAGCAGGTGCATTAGTTATACTCTCTGGAAACTTTTTGGCAAAAAGCTTCCAATTATTCCAAAATGAACTCCAACAGATGAAATCGATGCATGTTTGAAGCATTCATTTCACCCGCCTCGAGTGAAGAAAGTGCAATTAAAAACAAATGCGATATTTCAACTTTGTAATGATGAAGAAACATGAAACACGGCATTTTGCCGTAAAGATTTTTACTGATTGATGAAGACACGGACCCTACTGATGATGCAACTGGCCAAATTGCACTTACGAAAGATTTATGTAATATCGTCAACAGTTCAGAGGAATTAATAGATAAATCTTATTTGAATAGTGTTGAAACTTACAAATTCAAATTGATTATTTGAGATAGCCATTTTAGCTGCATTTTTAGTAATGAAGTAGTTGACTACATTAATTTAAAAATTCTAGAACAAGATTCTTGGCGAGGAGAGAATATATAAATCAATTGATTCAATGATTGATGAAAGTGAAAATAGTAATTTTCCCACCAAATTTTTGAATTCGATATAAGTGCCAGGTATGCATTAATATTTTTCTACAGGAAGACATTTTAAAAAATTCGCGCTATCCGAAGCAAGACGTTATCACTTGTATAAAAACATTTCTCGCATAAACATAATTAGTTAATAATGTTATAGTTACAATTTTAACTAAATCATTATAATCTAAAATAAACTTTTGTTGCTTAGTTCTGATAATATTTTAATTTAAATTAGAACTGGCAAGTATTTGGTGTTTATTCATTAATGATAATTTTATTATTTAGATTATTAAGGCTTGTATTAAATTATGCAAGAAATTTTTATTTTTTAAGATAATTATTAATGTATTTTAATTATGAAAGATATTTTAATTGTTCATCGTATTTTAAGTATGTAATAACATATTGTATTTTTATGCAAGACATCCTTTTAATTATATAAGATACCTTAAAACCAACTTTGTTTGATTAAGTCTGACTTCTGTTCCGTAATTGCAGTTAGGAGACCGGGACCTAAAATTTGAATTTTCTTCAACCGAAATGTTATTCATTCAGGATTTTTAATTTATTGTTATTTTTTTTTTTCATAATGTTTCATTCAACAGATTTTAAGATGATTTTTTATACATGTTAACAAGTAATATAACAAAAAGTAGCTCAAAAGAAATCAAAATGTGTCGATATGATTCACTGAACCTGCGAACTTTCACTGTCATCAATTCTTTCACTTTGTAAAACGAAAAAATCGTTTATTACCCTCAAATTAAATTATTTTTGCATTTACATAAATAATGTATCATAACAAACGATAACTTATAATTTACCGTTTGTTATGATACATTATTTAACATTATTCATCGGTTTTAAGAATAATTCTACAATTAAATTTGTAATCATAGCTAACATTTGCATCGTGCATTATTTTATATCGCAAACTAATATATAAAATTTCATAAAAATTTTGTTGGGAAGTTTGAATTCCATTGAATATCATCTTACTCAATGTATTTACAAAAAGTATCCTCATACCAAAACATTTTTGCAAAAAACTAGAATTAATAGTCTTGCATATAAAGTTGCAGGTTACAGAAAGATTCTTTTACAACTAAAGAAAATAGGAATTTCGTAATCTGCTAAGCGAGAATGGAAACTGCATATAAAGTATATACATTTTTGTTGTTGTTGAGAATAGGTTTCTTATTTTACAATTCATCGTTTAAAGTCTAGGATTCATATATTTTATATACAATATCAATTTTAAAAATTGTAATAATTCTTCGTTAAAAAAAGTCACATTTATTTCATCGCTAAGTTATTCGGTAGATGTTTCGTATAAAATACCTCAATTTTAAAGGGATAAAATACCTCAATTATTAGGGTAATAAATACTTAAATATATGATAAATTTAGTCATCAGAATAATTAACTTAAATATTTTTTTTTTTCAAAAATCATTTCTCACATTTTTATTTCTTTTAAACGCATCACTTATTAGTCAAATATAAAAAGAAACAAAATTAAAAACATTATATCTCAAAAATAAAAAACTAAATTCCAACACTTCTTTTTTTTCATACTACAACAAAATAGGTTTTGAAAAAGAATTAAGAGAAAAAAAAAATCTCAGCAACGATTTAACTCAGTAAACGCAGTTACGAAATTCTTCTTAAAAGGCTTTCTAAAGAGATGAAGGGGGCACGAGAAAATGTTGGACATCGACTACTAAAAAGAAAGAAAAGAAACAGAGAAAAAAAAAACCTGAGTAAAAGCACCTCTGGACCTTTTCTCTCGTAAATCGATTAGAGCAGATGAAAGCAGTTAGGTCCAACACAGGAGGACACAGATCCTTGGGCTTCGACGATTAAAAAAAAAAAAAAAGGAAATTTCACGACAACCTTAGAAAAAATTCCAAAACTGAAGTTAAATATTGAAGTTTTGTTAAAAGCTCAATGCGTTTCGATACAAGGTTGAAAAAAAAAAAAAAATAAGAGGCATCCCAAAATTATGCTGGTTAATACATTGCTGAATGAAGAAATATCTTATGAATTGTAAGATAAAATTTTAGCCTGGTTGCTTTGCTATTTTTTTTTTTATAAAAGTTTAAAAATATTAAGAGGAACAAGTGATATTTAAAATTTATAAATATTTCAGATAGATTTTATTAAAACATTGGTTATAGAGCACAAATTTATCCGCTAGTGACAGTAACACAGGACTACATAATATTACTACGTACTGTATAATGGATGTACGTGGATCAGTGTACAAATTATTTACATGCTGACTTTTTAATTAATAGGCAACAGGTTTTGTTTTGGTATATCATAATTTATGTAAAATCTTTTCCCTTTTCTTAAAAATTATAACAATAATACGTGTGTCAAGCAAATAAAAAAATAATAACATTTCGAAATGTATTACCACTGACCTATAAGTTGATAGCATTGTTGCTAGTAACTTTAGAATTGTCTAGTAATTGGCAGAAGAGGAAAAAGTTTTATAACAGTTGGATAAAGAGGGCCACCCACTTAATAATATCGAGAACAGTTTATAAAAAGAGAGCACAGGGCAACTTGTCAAATGTGTAAAATCTATAAAAGTGCCTGAAAAACACAATACAATCAGAAATATTGGCCACGCCAATACGGCAAAGGTGTTCTTGTAAAAACTCATGGCCAGTCAAAAGCCTAAAGTTTGCAGTAAAAACAGAACGAGGAAGGTCCATGGTGAGAGGAGAGTACAATAATGAACTCCAGACCTTATCCGTCACAACTTCAACACGGTCATTTCGGAGGGACATTTGCAATCTATTTTTAGTATTCCACAGATTTGTGGTAGAACAGAATAAAATCCATCTTCCATAAAACATGACCACATTCAATAATTCTATTTACCATTCAATAATAAAACCGGCCAATATTTTTCCACAAAAATAAGTATAAAAAAATATTATTTATAATAATACTGTATCCAAAAATTAAGACCAATTTTCAATTTAAAATTCCACGGTTTTATGGAATTTCATATTTTTTTCTTCGTTAGGTTGATGGAATAGTCCTTGACATCTATGTGAAATTTGAAGTCAAAATATTCATTAGTGTTTGAGTTACGCTTGGTTTTGTGAGACGCTAAAACTGATTCCGGCGATTTTTGAAATGTCTGAATTAATTAAGCAAAGAAAGAGAAACCGTCGATTTACAATTAGAGACCTTGTTGATAATTTGGAATTTCAAAAGGATCGGTCAATTCCATTTTGGTCGTCAAACGCGTCAAAGCTCGATTGGTACCGAAAACACTGAATGCGCCAGCTCACACTGCATTGATTCTTCTTGACTTTTTCGCCAAAACTGAAACCCATATCGTTCCACAAGCACCGTATTCACCTAAATTAGCATCGTGCTACTTCTGGCTATTCCCTAAACTCAAAAGACCACTCAGGGGACACCGTTTTGAGTCGATTGAAGAGATTCAACGTGAATCGCCGCGCGCTTTGAAGGCCATACCTGCCGATGACTTTTTAGCATGCAATGAGGATTGGAAAAAAAGTTGGCAGAAAGCATCATATCCGGAGGGGATTACTTTGAAGGCGATGAAATAAATTTGGAAGAATAAATAAAGAATTTTTGAAAAAAAAATATAATTGGTCTTACTTTTTGGGTACAGTAGTAAGAATAAAAACATTATTTATTTTAAATAAGTAAATCTTCTGACATCTCATTTAATATTTTACAAAAAAAAGTATAGCTTTCCAATACTATCATCACGAATTTGCCGATTTCTTTTTTACATTTTCAATACACATCCACAAATTCAGCAAATAATAGTAGAAAGACGTCAAAAATCCTTCACAATGATTTTATTGTCGTCCCCTTTGAGGTTACTAATTTTATTGCAATGAGGCAATGCGTCATATTTTTTTTTGTAACGACTTAAGGGCAACTAGACGATGACATGCTGGAGCGATTTATGAAGAATCTGCACTTACCTGTCCTGTCTTCTTACGTCAACGGAAATTGCACTGAACAAGAGATGTTTAGTTAAAGAGCATTGGAAAGTCGTGGTAATTTCCAGTTACTAAATATGGGGTGAGGGGGTTCTTAAAGAATACATTTGGGTATGCCTATTTTTTACATTCATCTATTCAAAGGTTCTGTTAACTAACATGTATAAATTGTAAAAATATTTTCTTGTTCCTTAATTCTGTGAAAAAGGTTTAATTTTGGTTTAGTGGTATATTTTTTTTTATCATCGATATGCATATGTTTAGGAAAACAAAATCAAAATTCCTTATATAATATTTTTCAATTGACATAAAAAAACGAATTGCTTTTCTTCTACATTTGACAAAAATTCTGTATTGTAGTAAATAGCAAAAAATGGATCCCTTTAAATCAAATAATAATAAAAACAAATATTAACGTACAATATTAGCTACGATTGTGACCCAGCGGTAACGTTTACAGATAGAGGAACAAAAGAGCTTAGGATCTGGTCTGCTGGGGACGTATGTTGCAGTCATTGCTTTCAGAAATGAGAAGATTCGATGGATATCGGGACAATGTGTGTAAAGCGTGATGGCCAATTGGCTAGCGCTCTGGTCTTTAGTTCCACAAGCTTCAGAGAATCAAATCCTGGCAGTGGCAGGGATGTTTGTTAGTGGTAAGAAATCCATGTTAAACTGTCCCGGTTTTAATTTGCCTAAATTGTACAAAAAATGACCGTATAATGACAAACCAAACATGATGGGAGTTTTCTGATTTTCTCCAATCCAACATGCAGTTGCGGGCAGTTATCCGTAAAAGTTTTCCCTTAAAACAGTGTCATCCTTTCCTTGTTCATCGATGGACTGTTCGTTGCATACATTAATGGAAAACAATGACCATTAATATTAAACGACAAAAGAAAATGTTTAAACTAGAGTACAAAGTAGCAGGCGAGCTAGAATGTTCTGCTACGCAGCGTTTAAAAACAATAATTCCTTCCTGAGAAAACACCTTCTGGGGGCATTTCATATTTTTCTTCTATATTTTAGAATTCCCAAAGAATTATTAATGTAGCAAATAATTTGTTATTGTGGATATTTAAACACATTTTTTATATCGTTGATTTGATTCATGAACAAAATTAGTTCAAATAAAATACGTGCGAAACACATTTATCTACCTCCTACTAAATAATATCATTATGTTTTAAATTTAAAATTTTAGCTGCAATTACGATGGATCAATGTTTCAAAACTCAATACATATCGGGATTTTCCTGTAATGAGGTTTCCCTTGTTTGTTTTATCCAGCGCAAGTCTTAGAAGTAATGACCCAATTAGAATTTATCTTTCCATCGCTTATCGACAATCTTAACAAGATCAGGACTTATTGACATAAATCGAAATAATTAACGAAAAAAGGAAAAATTCGAAATTTTTTTTTAAAAAAGAATTATTCGTAATTTCGTTGCTGCATCAGTTGTAGAATTCGGAACTGGATTTAGTCATGCATCAATTACATGTAAATAATTTTGAGAAGTTTACATAATTTAACATTTAAACTTTCAAGAAAATGATATTAATATGAAACCTTATAAAAAATGTAACTTGCCCTCTTTCTCTTTACAAGTTTGCAAAAATTATTGTTTCCTTGCAATTCTACAGCGCCCAAAAAGTAAGACCAATTACTTTTTTTCAAAAACTCTTTATTCATTCTCCCAAATTTATTTCATCGCCTTCAAAGTAATCCCCTCCAGACACAGTGCACTTAATGCCAACTTTTTTTCCAATCCTCAATGCATGCTAAAAAGTCATCGGCATGGATGGCCTTCAAAGCGCGCGGAGATTCACGTTGAATCTATTCAATCGACTCAAAACAGTGCCCCCGGAGTGGTATTTTGAGTTTAGGGAATAGCCAGAAGTCACACGATGTGAATACGGTGGTTGTGCAACGATGTGGATTTTATTTCTGGCGATAAAGTCACAAAGAATCAATGCAATCAAGCGTGAGCTGGCGCAATGGCTTTGTTGCAAATTTTCGTAGAAATCAGTATACATAAATTTAAACCTTTACTTCAACTTTAATTGTACTTTTATCAAGGCCATGCGTATTTAAGGGAGATAAATTCTCTATAAATGGTGCCAATCTCCCAGCTAGTATGCAGGAGGCAATTAGGACTAACTAAATCCGCTGGTGAGATGCATTGCAGCATCTGCACATAGAAGTGTTTCAAAGAAACTCGATGAATAATATTAGTTTCTATAAACAGAAAATGAACTTGGTTGCCATCTTGATAGAAAGTTTCGCTTCCGCCAGACATGAATGTTTGGTTGAAGTTTTCTAGATATTCTCCAAAATTCTATTCTGAAATCCTTTACGAATGTATTCAGCATTTCAGCAGCGTTGACAAACTGAAATTGTGTCCACAATCAAATATGCCTAACAATTCGTTATATATATATATATATATATATTTAATAATCATTATCGGCTCAAAAGCCCATGGCGGGCCAAAGCCGTCTGTTTGCTGGAATATTTCTAGACACTAGATGTTTTATTCTCACGGGGTAGGGTTGACAGCCAAACGCTCTACAGTCAAATGAGACTGGAACCTACTGTTTAAAGTGGATTGCAAACCACTACATATATCCATGACACCGCCTGGACTCGAATCCGAAACGTGTGCACAGAGTACCAGAGCGCTAGTCCCTCGACCATCAACCCCCCTTGCCTAAATTACAACAGATGGGTATGCAATATTAGTACCGTCTTGTAGATATGCAAATAATTGCATAATTATGGTTTACAGTTTTTATAACTACTTTTGTCAAAAATTTCTAGTTCTAATAAAGTTATGATTGCGCAGTTTTGTGCCAATTATGCATTGCAGCACAGTGACTTGTCATGTGGTAATTATTCACGATAAATTTTGCAGCATTCCAAGAAATAACTATGTAAGATCCGTATGTAAGGAAAGAAGGGAATATTCCAATAGTCCATTCTCTTCTTACATAAGGTGTCCACAGCTATGTTATGAGACAATGTACGGTAGTATTGAGAATTATTATGATTTCATACACATTTGAATAATACATATTGATTTTCATGTTATAAACCAAAACAAAAAAGTATAAGATAATTTTGATTATTATTTATCGTCTAATTTGTTTAATTAGAAGATATTAAATTTGGCCGAAAAGGCCTTAAAGATTAGATGGAGCCAAGCAGCTTTTCGGAATTAAAGGTGCTTGATAAGAAACTCGACCAGTGATGCTGAAATAAAAATTGACTCGTCTATTTTGGAGTGGCTACGATAAATTTGTAGATCGGAATATTCTTCCATAAGACTCGAGGTTTGGTTTGTCGTTCTACGATCATCTTGTGCTCACGTTAGGCTAAACAGACCAGGACCTACAGTTTAAAGTGAATTCCGAACCACTACAATTATCCATGGCATCGTAGGGACTCGAACCCGAAACCTGTGGTACCGAGCGCCAGAGGCCCCATAAGACGAGGAGGAGGAAAATAATAGGGACTATTTTACCAGTTTGATACTCTCAAGGGTATAAATTTAAAAAAATCCTAATGTGTTTTTTTTCTGTAAAAAAAATATATAAAAGCAACAGTCATATTTTCTTATTGGGTGCAAAAAACACCAAACTGCTCTCTAAAAAGGAAATATACAAGAATACATGATATGTACGTAGATTGCTAACAATCCATTTTTTTTTTTTTTTTTAGAAAATCCGAGATATTTTTTTTTATATCTGTTTAAAAGGCCACAGACTTTTACGACAAAAAATCTTTCCATTCTCTTCCTGGTGCACTTAACGTGCTTATTTTCTTTCAGAGCGTCGCAAACTTTGGTTTACGACTTTTTAATGTTTAGTTTCTAAAGAATCGCTATTTTGTTCGAGATATTCGAAGGGAAAAGAAAATTCATCATTCGTCAATAACTTCCCGCAGCATCTATTTTTGGGCAATAAAATCTTTCACATTCTTCAGCTTGATGAAAAAATATCACGGGTTAAGAGCGGAAGATTTTATGTGTTCCCAGTTTTACACGCATGGATGCCTTTAACAACATTTTGAAGAAGAAGAAATGCTCATGTTTTATGATTGCTTGTTGATTCCTTGTTGAGTGAAATAGATGGGCAACTGTTGTTAATTTGGAGCACATTTCACGAGTTTTATTTCTTTGTCTGGCTAGACATCGCTATAATTCTAAAATTTCCTCTAAACATTTTGTAGTGAATGCCCCAGTAAGTTTATCTGAACTGATAATAAATGATATGTACGTAGATTGCTAACAATCCATTTTTTCTTTTTTTTTTAGAAAATCATTTCGAGATATATTATTTTTTTTATATCTGTTTAAAAAATTACTTTTACGACAAAAATCTTTCCATTCTCTTCCTGGTGCACTTAACTTGCTTATTTACTTCTCAGAGCGTCGCAAACTTTGGTTTACGACTTTTTAATGTTTAGGATTTCTAAAGAATCGCTATTTTGTTCGAGATATTCGAAGGGAAAAGAAAATTCAACATTCGTCAATAACTTAAGCCCCGGCATCTATTTTTTGGGCAATAAAATCTTTCACATTCTTCAGCTTGATGAAAAAAATATCACGGGTTAAGACGGAAGATTTTATGTGTTCCCAGTTTTACACGCATGGATGCCTTTAACAACATTTTGAAGAAGAAGAAACTCATGTTTTATGATTGCTTGTTGATTCCTTGTTGAGTGAAATAGATGGGCAACTGTTGTTAATTTGGCGCACATTTCACAATTTTTATTTCTTTGTCTGGCTAGACATCGCTATAATTCTAAAATTTCCTCTAAACATTTTGTAGTGAATGCCCCAGTAAGTTTATCTGAACTGATAATAAATATACATTTTATTTATTGATCTAAAAGGATAAATATTTATTCTTAAATGAGAAGTTATAGGTATTAGTTATTAAATTCATTTCTAACATATTATAAAATTAGTTAGCTACTCATTAATATTAAAAAAATTATATATTAATCTTTAAAAATATTCTTCTTCATTAGCGCAACAGCTCCATCGTGGGCTAAGACCAACTACAAGATTTCGAGAAAAAGATGCTTTTCTTTTTACGGCGTAGGATTGTCAGCATTACGCCCAACGCACTGTACCACAGGTTTCGGGTTCGTATCCCGGCGGATCATAGATGCTTGTAGTGGATCGGAATATACTTTAAGCCGTAAGTCTCAGTCTCATTTGACCGTAGAGCCTCACAGAGCCCACTTAAACTTTTCTCTCACCCATACCATCCCCAAATTGTAAAGGGACAACTCAGATCTAAGCACAGTAAAACTTGATGATGTGGTGTGGTGTGGTGTGGTGTAGTAGCTTAATAGTAATCATATAAGACAGGGAACTACGGTTTAGGGTGGATTACGAACCACTACAAACATCCATGTTCCCGCCGGAACTCTAACCCGAAACCTGTGGCACCTGAGAGCCAGATACTTCACCATCAGGCCCCATTTGACAATTTTACAAACGCTTATGTTTAGCATGTAGATGCTAATGCATGCTTTGAAGATATTGCATCACGCCTTACACAAGATCGCTAAAGCGAGGTTAAGGCACTTAATCCTGAATGAAAGTGCAGTAGTCTTGACAAATCAAGATTATATACATATTTAAATAGTACACATTGATTTTGTTATTACAATCTAAAACAAATGTATAACACTCTGTTCACGGAAATTTTTTTTGATTGTATTGTTTAAAGAAATTAGACGATAAGTATTAAATTTATATTTAAACTTATTAAGCAGAATTGTAGGATTAGATGGAAACTATCAGCATTTTGGAATTAAAGGTGCTTGGTAAGAAACTCAAGAAGTGATGCTGAAATAATAATTTCCGTACCTTTGTTGGAGTGGCCGTGATAAATTTGTAGCTCGGAATGCTCTTCCGTAAGATGCGAGGAGTAAAGAATTAGGGACTATTTTACAAGTTTCCCATTTTGGGATGCGTTTTTTTTTTTTTTTTTTAATTTTATTCTTTTATGTTTTTTTTTTTTTTTTGCTGTAAAAATTAAAATATAAAAATTAGCATCCTTTCTTACTGGGTGCAAAAACCAAAAACTGCTCTCTATAAACAGTGAGATATACACTAAATACTTGATATATACTATACTAGAATACATTACATATACGTAGCTTAATAACAATCCATTTTTTTCAGAAAGTCCAAGGCGCTTTTTTTTTATTTGTTTAAAAGGCCACAGATTTTTACGACAAAACTCCTTCCATTCTCTGCCTAGGGCACTTAACTTGTTTATTTTCTTCTTCTCAGAGCGTCGCAAACTTTGGTTTACGACTTTTTAATGTTTAGTTTCTAAAGAATCGCTATTTTGTTCGAGATATTCGAAGGGAAAAAAAAAAATTATCATTTGTCAATAACTTTCCCTAGCATCTATGTTTGGGCAATAAAAATCTTTCACATTCTTCAGTTGAGGAAAACATATCACGGGTGAAGATCAGAAGATTTTATGTGTTCCCAGTTTTATATGCATGGATGTCTTTAACATCATTTTGAATGCTCATGTTTTAGGATTGCTTGTTGATTCCTTGTTGAGTGAAATAGATGGGCAACTGTTGTTAATTTGGCGTACATTTCACGAGTTTTATTTCTATGTCTGGCTAGACGTCGCTGTAATTCTAAAATTTCCTCTAAACATTTTGTAGTAAATCTCCAAGTAATTTTATTTGAACTGATAATAAATATACATTTTATTTAATCTAAATTTTATTATTTTATTTAATTTCCGTGTCTTTGTTGGAGTGCCATGATAAATTTGTAGTTCGGAAGGCTCTTCCGTAAGATGTGAGGAGTAAAGAAGTAGGGACTATTTTACCAGTTTCCATTTTTGGGATGCGGTTTTTTTTATTTATTCTCTTAGGGTTTTTTGCTGTAAAAAAGAAAATATAAAAATCAGGCATCTTTCCTTACTGGTTGCAAAAACCTCAAACTGCTCTCTATAAAAGGTGAGATATATTAAATGCATGATATATACTATAATAGAATACATTATATGTACGTAGCTTAATAACAATCCATTTTTTTTCAGAAAGTCCAAGACGCTTTTTTTTTTTATTTCTTTAAAAGGCCACAGATTTTTACGATAAAAATCTTCATTCTCTTCCTGGTGCACTTAACTTGTTCATTTTCTTCTCAGAGCGTCGCAAACTTTGGTTTACGACTTTTTAATGTTTAGTTTCTAAAGAATCGCTATTTTGTTCGAGATATTAGAAGAGAAAAAAAATTCATCATTCGTCAATAACTTCCCCCAGCATCTATGTTTGGGCAATAAAATCTTTCATATTCTTCAGCTTGACGAAAAATATCACGGGTTAAGATTAGAACATTTTATGTGTTTCCAGTTTCACACGCATGGATGTCTTTAACAGCATTTTGAAGAAGAAGAAATGCTCACTTTTTATGATTGCTTGTTGATTCTTTTTGTGAAATAGAGTGAAATAGATGTGCAATTCACAAATTTTATTTCACAGTCTGGCTAGACATCGCTATAATTCTAAAATTTTTCTCTAAGCATTTTGTAGTAAATGCCTCAGTAAATCTGTCTAAAATGACAAACAAATAAAATCTATATTTTTTATCTATCTAAAATGATAAGAAATGAATATAGATTTTATTAATTTGTCTATTTAAAATGATAATAAATATAGATCTTATTTTATAGATTTTACTATAATATCTATATTTACTATAAATATAGATATTATAGATTTTATTAAAACGTATTTATTTATTTCTCTAAAATGATGATAAATAGATTTTATTTATTTATTTTTCTAAAACGATAATAAATAAATATAGATTTTATCTCTTAAAACGATAATAAATATTTTATTTATCTCTGTAAAACGATAATAAATAAAAATTTTATTCATTTATCTCTGTAAAACGATAATAAATAAATATAGATTTTATTTATCTCTGTAAAACGATAATTAAATATAGGTTTTATTTATCTCTCTAAAACGATAATTAAATATAGGTTTTATTTATCTCTCTAAAACGATAATTAAATATAGGTTTTATTTATCTATCTAAAACGAGAATAATTGCAGATTTTATTTATTTATCTATCGTAATTGATAGTAATTTTTGTTATCTAAAAGCGTAATAAATAAAAATCTTGGTATTTATTTTTAAATGAGAGATTAAATTTTTATTAATACCTTAAAAATTTTATAAATTATTATTATTATAAAACAGGGAAATATTTTAATATTAAAAAGAAACTAACAAAGAGACATGATAAATCCAAATCAATTGAAATAAATTATGTCAAATTAAAATTCAAGTATATATAGTACTTTTATAGCCCTCTTTAAATAAGGCATTTTCATTTGTAGTGATTGTTTTCAGCATAAAATTGTAATTAATTTATTTTTATTGTTCCGAAATAAACGAGAGCTTTTTCATACCAAATACACTAAATGAGACATCGCATCTGTACTATAATAATATGCATGCTGTATTGTATAACATAAAACGTATTTTTACATTATACACGTAATAGCATTGCAAGAAACTGCAAGATACTGTGCAATATACATTTTGGGCCTTGGCAAATAGACAAAATGCTACTCATTAGTAAAGGTAAATTTTATCAATGATTATTCTGAAAAGTACATTTAATTTATATAAAATTTAAATAGATATTAAAATTTTCAATTTTTTTAAAATAAAAAAGATCCCAGAAAATTAATACAATAACTAATAGTACTAATTTACTCCCTGATACTACAACCCGTGGTGAGCCAGGGCCGTCTGCCTACTTGCAGATATCAAGATAGATGGTTTCTTGTTACAGGATAGGGTTGACAGCTCTACGTAAAACAGTCAGATTGGGCCGTCACCTACGATTTAAGGTGGTTTCCGAACCACTAAAATCATCCGGGGCTCTGCCGGGATTCGTACCCGAAACCTGTGGCACAGAGCGCCAGACAAAGAATGGTACTAAGTAGGTTTAATTAAAAAATATTTTGAGGTACTACTTTTAACTCTTAGAAATGAAAAATGTTTGTAATGTTTTATTACCAACGGCAAATTTACAGTACAAAAATATATAAAAAAATGCAAAGAACAAGACAGACACGAATGACAATGGAATTTTAATTATAATAATAATTAATTATTATAATATATTTTGTAATTAATAATAAATATAATGTATTTTGTTAAAACTTTTAGAAATTAAGAAAAAAATTCAGATCTATCGATTAATTTATTTCAATTAAACAAAATACTTATTCAACTGTTGCCAATTCTCGTGGAAAAAGTTATTAAATCCATAAATACTCAACTTGAGATAAGTCGTTTTCATATTGAAATGTCAATCCTCCAAATTGACATCTGATCCTTGCACTAAAATTCACATTTACATCGACCGTCTTCCCACACTTACACACTCAAAAAGCAAGTAACGCTTTAATGATGCATCGGAAAAGGGACCTGAATACGGAATGATCTGTCAATGAGTGAGAAGTCTAACCTCACTGTACGAGACATTCATTAGCACCAATGAAGGCAATTAGCCGAGAGAATACCGCTCGTCATTAGAACTCATTTGCATAAACTTCCGTTCGGGAATAGTGTCACTAGAGATCCAATTACGTGACATTGATTTGTAAAGGGTCTTGCTCTAACGCCGTTGGGTTGTAAAGGTGCGTTTTTTCTATGTTGCTTAAGGTTATTTTACGTACGTTAGCGAGAGGACAATTTCAATAATTATAAATTTAAATTTAGTGGAGTAACAACGTGCGCGAATAAAATTGATGGAGGATTAGGTTTAAATCTCCTCGCTGCATCTGTAGTCCGCCGATTTAACGAACAAGGATAGAAATTATGATTCCATATTACTTTCGGCTTGTTAGTCAGTGCGTTGGATTTCAGAGCGAAGGATGCTTTCTTAAACGACAAATGATTTCGATTAAGTTTTTGTGCGTTTTCTGAGGATGACCAATCTGTTGGCCGTAATGTCCCAGGGCTGGGCTGCAGGAAAATGATACCTTACAGATGTCTGAAATTGCGGTAGAGTCAGTTCTTTATCATTTCTAAAACATTAAATGAACATCTCTACTCCTAGTTATAGTAATGTGGTGCGGTGTGGTGTCATGTCACGTGGTATGATATGGTGTGGTGTTATATGGTATTATATGGTGCGATGCGATGTGTGTGGTGTGGTGTGGTGTCATAAGTCATTATGGGAATTAGTCGGAAATCAGTATAAAAAAATCCGACTTATGAATCCCAAAGGTTTTGGACGACTTTCCACTCTTTTTATATTTTTATTAGCAAGCAATGCATTAAATCCACTCAATAAGTTTACTATTTAAGTATTTTACATATAATTGTAATACTAATTCTTCGTCAAAAAGTCATTCATTTCATCGCTAAGGTATTCGGAAAATGTTTCATATAAAAGATCTCCAATTATAAATATAGGGTTCCAATACTTAAATATATGATAAATTTAGTCATCAAAGCAGTTAACTTAAGTATTTTTTTTTCCAAAAAATCATATCTCATATTTTTAATCTTTTTTTAATATATCACTGATTAGTCAAATAAAAAAGCAAAATTAAAAACATTATATCTTCAAAAAGAAAAACTGATTTCCAACACTTCTTTTTCATACAACAAAATAGGGTTTTGAAAAAATTAAGAGAAAAAAGAAAATCTCAGCAACGATTTAACTCAGTAAACGAAGTTACGAAATTCTTCTTAAAAGGCTTTCTAAAGAGATGAAAGGGGGGCACGATAAAATGTTGGACATCGACTAATAAAAAGAAAAGAAAAAAAGAAAAAAAGAAAAAGGAAAACCTGAGTAAGCACCTCTGGACCTTTTCTCTTCCGAATCGATTAGGGCAGATGAAAGCAGTTAGGTCCAACACAGGAGACACAGATCCTTGTGTTTCGACGATTTAGAAAAAAAAAAAGAAATTTTCGCGACAACCTTAGAAAAATTCCAAAACTGAAGTTAAATATTGATGTTTTGTTAAAAGCTCAATGCAAGATACAAGGTTGATAAAAAACAAATAAGGGGCATCCCAAATATTATGCCGATTAATACCTAGCTGAATGAAGAAATATCTTATGAATTGTAAGATAAAATTTTAGTTATGGTTACTTTGCTATTTTTTTTATAAAAATTAAAAATATTAGGATGAACTAATGATATTTAAAATTTATAAATATTTTAGACATGTACTAGTTGCAGCATAAATTTACAACAGCAGACTTTTTAATTGATAAGCAATAGGGTTTGTTTTGGTATATCATAATGTACATAAAAATTTTCCCATTTTCTGCGAAATTATAATATCAGAGTCATGTAAATGAAACAATAATACCATTCCGAAATGAACTATCATTATCCTATAAATTGGCAGCATTGTTGCTAGTTATATTAAACTTGTCTAGTAATTGCCAGAAGAGAAGATGAAGAAGTTTTACAGCATATGGATAAAGATGACCGCCTCATTCACAACGTATACCGACGAAGAACAGCGTACTGCCGTAATTCCTACAAGTTTAAAAATTAAAATATATCATAAGCTGAATGCAGAGTATGGTAATGCACGTTTTTCACATATGTATGCGAGATCATTAGGTTTATATATGAATGGGAAAAAAAAAAATTCAAAAATGGTGTGTTTCTAGGAAAAGCTTCTCATCTGGTTTAAATCGCAGAAAATGTTAAGTTATGCATTCTGGAATTAAAAGGCATTAATTAGTGGCTTTACTAGCCTACGGGAAATGCTTTCTTAACAATCATCTAAGGTTTGTAATAAAAACAAAACGACTTAAACAGTTGTGTTATTTTGCCACATGACAATGTTCCACTCCATTATACGCATGCATCAGTTTTGACCACTTAAGATTTACATTTTGAGTATATGCCATATTTTAAGATGTCTCCTTCAATGATTATCACATATCAAGATCAATTAACTCATTACGTCCTGCCCGTAGGCGTACGAAAAACCGAATGACCTTATTGCAATAGCAACCCACTCAAGCACAATTGTGGCCCAGAACTTCCACCAAGCACATGAGCTGGTCCAAACCCAGCATGAGAAGTCCCACCATGGGACCTGGGGCTAGAACTCTTTTTATTTTAGGAAATCAAAAATACAGAAGAATATATAACACAACACAGGAAAGAGTTACAATACAAACGAACGATGAACCCGGTTACAGGAAATACATATACAAATACATGCAGAAAAGACAGAACACAAAAGAACAAAACCTGAATAAAAGAGAATAAAAAATAAAAATTTTCCTCCGAAAGAAATGTTCGTTTCTGTAGGGGGTTGACTGAGTTGATAAGTTCTGGAAAGTTAAATTTTGGTGGCAAAGGGCTTTGTCACGGAAACTTTTTCACGCTGGTTTTTCTTTGTGTGAATTGAGGTACTTTGAAGTCATGGTCGTGAATATTTAGGTTGGGGTATCTTCATTTTCTAATGAACTGAGGAGAGTTTGAAGCTTATGTTTCATGATCTCCCTCAGTCCATTTCTGGATTTTTATTAAAAATTAACAGATCAATTGTAGATTTCTTGAAGTTAGGCGGGAAGAATTTCTGTCGAATGCTGTCCCACTGGGGGCAGTCAAAGATCAGATGCTTTCTGTCCTCCAGTGGACATATCAAGAGCAGGCGGCATTGCTAGGAAATAAATTCTAATTTGACAAAGGATTCTACAGTTCATACCTAACTGATTCACATAGTAGGAGTGTATGGCAATTAATTACATTTAACACAAGCATACAAATGGCAATAAGACTTTGCACTCCTTGGATTTCTATCCAAAGGAGTGCAAAATAGCGAGCATTACCGCAATTAAACGCAATGCAATGCAATAACATCGCAATACGTCTAGTTCAATGAATTAATTCTGCTACTAATGTCTTTTGGTCAGCTAATGCTCTATTTTTAATAGAATTTTTACCTCCTTGCAACTTCCTGTCATATGTGTCATTGCAAACATGGCTAATTAAAATCTAACTTCCAAAAACATGAGCACATTCAGTAATCCGATGTACCATTTTTTAATAAAACACGCCCGCATTTTTTTCTCTTCAAAATAAGCATAAAAATATTATTCATAATAACTAACTCTAAAAATATTATGCATTTTTAATAAGTAAATCAACTGACATCTCATTTCATGTATTGCACAGAAAGTACTAGTTTTCCAACACTATCATCACGATTTTGCCGATTTCTTTTTTACATTTTCAATACACATCCACAAACCAATTCAGAAAATAATAATAATAGAAAGACGTCAAAAATCATGTCACAATGATTTTATTGTCTTCCACTTGAGGTTACTGATTTTATTGCGATGAGGCAAACGTCATATATTTTTTTATAACGACATAAGGGCAACTAGAAGATGACACGCTGTAGCGATTTATGAAGAACCTGCACTTATCTGTCATGTCTTCTTACGTCAACGGAAATTGCACTGAACAAGAGATGTTTAGTTAAAGAGCATTGGAAAGTCGTGGTAATTCCCAGCTAATAAATATGGGGGTGAGGGGTGCTTAAAGAATAAATTTCAGTGCGCCTATTTTTACATTCATCTATCCAAAAGATTTGTTAACTAGCATGTATAAATTGCACAAAATATTTTTGTTCCTTATTTTTGTGAGAATAGGTAAAATTTTGTGTAGTGGCATTTTTTATCATTAGTATGCAAACATTCATGAAAATATAAAATAAAAATTCCTTGTATAATATTTTTCAGTGGAAGAGTATTTCATATATTTTCACGACTTCTAGATTTGAGTAGAAATCAGTAATTATTTTCGTAAGTGTCAAAAAGTCACTTTAAATCAAATTATAATAACAAATATTAACGTACAATATTAGTCATAGCCACGATTCGTGGCCCAGTGGTAATGCTCACAGATAGTGGGTAGAAGAGATTAGGATCTAATCTGCTGGCGACGTCTGTTGTAGTCACTTCTTTCAGAAATTAGCAGACTCGATGGATATTGTGACAACTGGTGCAAAGCCTCGCATGTATAGGCAGGTTACCCGATGGCCAATTGGCTAGTGCTCTCTCCTTTGGTATCACAGGCTTCAGATTCAAATCTTTGCTGTGGTATGGATGTTTGAGAGTGGTTCGGAATGCACGGTAAACTGTAGATCCTGATCTAATTTGCCTAATTATACAAAAAATGACCGTAGAACAACAAACAAAACTTGATGGGACTTGATTTCTCCATTCCAACATGCAGTTGCGGGCAGTTATTCATAAAAGTTCTCCCTTAAGGCAACTCTATCCTCTCATTGTTCGTCAGTGGACTGTTTAATGGAAAACGATGCCCACTGATATTAAACAACAAAAAAGAAAATGTTTAAGCTTGAGTACAAAATGCCAGGCTAGCTAAAGTGTTTTACATTACGTGTATGCATTGCTTCAAAACAATGATTATTATGAGAAAACTCATTCAGGTGGGCATTTCATGTTTTTTTCCTATATTTTAGAATTCTCTAAGAATTATTAATATAGCAAAGAATTTGTTATTGTGGATATTTAAATAAGCTTATTATAATGGTTGATTTGATTCATGAACAAAATTGCGTTCAAATCAAATAGATGCGAAGCACATTTATCTACCTCCTACTGAATAATATCATTATGTTTTAAATTTAAAATTTTAGCTGCAATTAAGATGGATCAATGTTTTAAAACTCAATATATATCAGGATTTTCCTGTAATGAGGTTTCCCTTGTTTGTTTTATCCAGCGCAAGTTTTGGAAGTAATGACCCAATTAGAATTTATTTTCACATCGCTTATCGACAATCTTAACAAGATCAGGACTGACTTTTTAACATAAATCGAAATAATTAACGATAAAAGGGGAAAATTCGAAATTTTTTTAAAAAAGAATCATTCGTAATGTCGTTGCTGCATCAGTTGTAGATTTCTGAACTGGATTTAGTCATGTATTAATTACATGTAAATAATTTTGTTGAAGTTTAAAGAACTTAACATTTAAACTTTCAAGAAAATAATATTAATAGGAAACTTTATAAGAAATGTAACTTAGGCCTCTATCTCTTTACAAGTTTGCAAAAATGATTCTTACAATAAAGGATTCTTTTGCTTTTATTTTGCAATCACTTACTTGTATCAACGTTAGAAAGCTCCAGAAATATTTTAGTGGGTACATCCTTTATTTTTATGGTACATCCTTTTGTTGGCAATTTTCGTAGAAATTAGTATACATAAAAGGAATCATTACTTCAACTTTTATTGTACTTTTATCAAGGCCATGCGTATTTAAGGAGATAAATTCCTATACAATGGTGCCAATCTCCCAGCTAGTATGCAGTAGGCAACAGGTTGAAATCCGCTGGTGAGGTGCATTGCATTATCTGAAATTTGAAGTGTTTCAAGGAAATTCGATGAATATTATAAAAAGTGAATAAATTTCTTGGCGATCCTGATAGAAAGTTTTGCTTCCGCCAGACAAATATATCTGGTTGAAGCTTTCTAGATATTTTCCAATATTCTATCTTGAAAGCCTTTACGTTATTCAGTATTTCAGCAACGTTGATAAACTGAAATGGTGTCCACAATCAAAGATTACACTATTAGTCAATCAAAGATTTAATACAATTAGTTATAATCATCGACACAACATCCCCATGGTTGGCCAAAGCCGTCTGTTAGCTGGAAGATTTTTAGATACTAGATGATATATTTTTAAGGGGTAGGTTGTCAGCCCTACGCACAACAGTCACATGAGACCGGGACCTACGGTTTGAAGTGGATTCCGAACCACTAAAAAACATCCATGGCACCACCTGGACTCGAACCCGAAACCTGTGGCAGGGAGCGCTAGTCATTCGGCATTCAATCCCGCCCCCACATACACACAAAAAGCTCAAATCTCTTCGCATTGATAGAAAATTTTTTTTTTTAAAGATTCAAAATAAACCTCCTCAGAACGATTCTTCAACTGTATCTTTCTTTGCTAAATTTCATTGGATGGGTATTAATACGCCTTGTAGATATGCAAGTAATTGCACAATTTTTGTTTATAGTTTTTATAACTACTTTTGTGAAAAATATCTAGCTCTCCTAAGTTATGAAAAATGATTTTATTTCGCAGTTTTGTGGCAATTATGCATTGCAACACAGTGACTTGACAAACAATAATCTTCACGATAAATTTTTGTAATATTCCAAAGAGTAATCATGCAAGATCCGTATGTAAGGAGAGAAGGGAATATTGGAATATTTCTGTGTCTCCTCTGCGATGTTATGATTGAAAGTAAAAGTAGTTTTGACAATTATTATGAATCTACATGCATTTGAATTGCACATATTAATTTTCACATTACAATCAAAACAAAAATTATAAAACTCTTTTTAACGGAAAAATTTACTAATTTGTTTAAATAAATTAGACGATAAGTGTTAAATTTATATTATACTCATTCAGCTGAACCAGCCTTGTGGATTAGGTGGTGCCAAGCAGCTTCTCTGAATTAAGGTGATTGGTAAGAAACTCAGGGGCCTGATGGTCGATGATTAGCGCTTTAGCTCTGGGTGCCACAGGTTTCGGATTCAAGTTCAGGCGGTGCTATGGATATTTGTAGGGGTTCGGAATCCACTTTAAACCACAGATCCCTGTCTAGTATGGCTGTAGAGTGTTGGACATACTGCAGACAACCCTAACACGTAAAAAGAAAACATGTCCTGTCTAGAAATCCGCCAGCAGGCAGACGGCCTTGGCCCACCGTGGGCTGTTGCGCAACTCATGATGATGGTGCTAAGAAACTCGAGCAATGATGGTGAAATAAATATTTCCGTGTCTTTGCTGAGGTAGCCACGATAAATTTGTAGATCGACAAGTTCTTCCGTAATTCTCGAAAAGGGAAAGGAACTATTTGCCAGTTTGAGTAGGAACTATTTTAACAGTTGCCACTCTTGGGGTATGTGCTTTTAAAATTTATTCTCTTTTATCTTTTTTTTTGCTGTAAAAAAGGAAATATAATGACGGCATCATTTCTTATCGGGTGCAAAACCCCCTAAATTACTCCCTATAAAAAATTGTGATATACTAGAATACATGATATGTACGTAGTTTGGTAATAATCCATTTTTTTCAGAAAATCGGAGAGGTATTTTTTTTTTATATTTGTATAAAAGGATACAGACTTTTAAACCAGAAATCTTTCCTGATGCACTTAACTTGTTTATTTTCTTCTCAGAGCGTCACAAAGTTTGGTTTACGACTTTTTAATGTTTAGTTTCTAAAGATTCGCTATTTTGTTCGAGATAGTCGAAGAGAAAAAAAAAAATTCATCATTCGTCAATAACTTCCCCGGCATCTATGTTTGGGCAATAAAAATCTTTCATATTCTTCAGCTTGACGAAGAAAATATCACGGGTTAAGATCAAAAGATTTTATGTGTTCCCAGTTTCATCCGCATGGATGCCTTTAACAACATTTTGAATACGAAGAAATGCTCATGTTTTATGATTGCTTGTTGATTCTTTGAGTAAAATAGATATGCAACTGTTGTTAATTTGGCACACATTTCACGAGTTTTATTTCTCTGTCTGGCTAGACATCGCTGTAATTCTAAAATTTCCTCGAAACATTTTGTAGTAAATGCCTCAGTGAATTTATCTGAACTGATAATAAATAAATGTACATTTTATTTATCGATCTAAAAATATAAATAAAATGTTGGTATTTATTTTTAAATGAGAACTTAGAAATAAATTTAATAATTGATACCTAAAACATATTATAAAATTAGTTAGTTACCCATTAATACTAAAAATATTATATATTAATCTTTAAAAAAAAAAATTCTTTATTAGCGCACAAGCTCCATCGTGGGCTAAGACCAACTACAAGATTTCGAGAAAGAAGATGCTTTTCTTTTTACGACGTAGGATTGTCAGCATTACGCCCAACGCACTGTACCACAGGTTTCGGGTTCGTATCCCGGCGGTGTCATAGATGATTGCAGTGCATCGGAATCTACTTTAAGCCGTAGGTCTCGGTCTTATATGGCCATAGAGCGTCAAGGAGCCCAGTTATACTTCCCTCTCACACATATCATTCCCAAACTGTAACCGGACAACTCAGCTCTAAGCACAGTGAAGTGATGTGGTGTAGTAGTAGTATATGTGGTAGTATATGTAGTAGTAGTATATGTAGTAGTAGTATATGTGTAGTAGTATATGTAGTAGTAGTAGTAGTAGTAGTATATGTAGTAGTAGTATAGTAGTAGTAGTAGTAGTAGTAGTATATGTATTAGTCATATTAGACAGGGAACGGCGGTTTAGGGGGATTACGAACTACTACAAACATCCATGGCACCGCAGGTACTCTAACCCTAAACCTGTGGCACCGAGCGCCAGACACTTCGCCATCAGGCCCCATTTGATAATTTTAAAAATGCTTAGCTTGTAGAGGCTAATGTGTGCTTTGAAGATATTACATCGCGCCTTACCTAAGATCTCTTCAGAGAGGTTAAGACACTTAATCCTGAATGAAAGTGCAGTAGTATTGACAATTATCAAGATTCCATACCTATTTAAATAGTATATATTGATTTTGATATTACAATCAAATACAAATGTATAAAACTCTGTTCACGGAAATTTTTTTGATTATATTGTTTAAAGAAATTAGACGATAAGTATTAAATTTATATTAAACTTATTAAGCAGAATTTTAGGAATAGATGGAGACTAGCATTTTGGAATTAAAGGTGCTTGGTAAGAAACTCAACCAGTGATGCTGAAATAAAAATTTCCGCGTCTTTGTTGGGGTGGCCGTGACAAATTTGTAGTTCGGAATGCTCTTCCGTAAGATGAGAGAAGGAAAGCAGTAGAGACAGTTGCAATTCTTAGGTTGTTATTTTTTTAAATTTAGTCTTTTTTTATGGTTTTTCGCGTAAAAACGAAAGTATAAAAAATAGGCATTTTTCTTACTGGGTGCAAAAACCCCAAATTGCGCTCTATAAAAAGTGAGATATACTAGAATACATTATATGTACGTAGCTGGATAACAATCCATTTTTTTCAGAAAATCCGAGAGGTATTTTTTTAATATTTGTTTAAAAGTCCACAGACTTTTACGACAAAAATCTTTCCTGGTGCACTTAAGTTGTTTATTTTGTTCTCAGAGCGTCGCAAACTTTGGTTTACGACTCTTTAATGTTCAGTTTCTAAAGATTCGCTATTTTGTTCGAGATATCAGAAGGGAAAAAAAAAATCATCATTCGTCAATAACTTCCCCGACATCTATGTTTCGGCAATAAAATCTTTCCTATTCTTCAGCTTGACGTACAAAATATCGCGGGTTTAGATCAAAAGATTTTATGTGTTCCTAGTTTTATACGCATGGATGTCTTTAACAACATTTTGAAGAAGAAGAAATGCTCATGTTTTATGAGTGCTTGTTGATTCCTTGTTGAGTGAAATAGATGGGAAACTGTTGTTAATTTGGCGCACATTTCACAGATTTTATTTCTCTCTCTGGGTAGACATCACTATAATTCTAAAATTTTTCTCTAAACCTTTTGTAGTAAATGCCCCAGTAAATTTATCTGAAGCGATAATAAATAAATATACATTTTATTTATCGATCTAAAAAAGATAAATAAAATGTTGGTATTTATTTTTAAAAGAGAAGTTATAGGCCTCAATTATTGAATTCATTTCCAAAATATTATAAAATTAGTTAGTTACCCATTAATATTAAAAACATTATATATTATGCAAATAAAATGAATAATAAAAATTGTTATACTCGCAGTACCACAGGTTTCGGATTCGTATCCCGGTGGTGCCATAGATGTTTGTAGTGGTTAGGAATTCACGTCAAGCCGTAGGTCTCGGTCTCATATGACCGTAGAGCGTCACAGAGCACAATCAAAATTTTTCTCACCCATACCATTCCCAAACTATAAAGGGATAACTCAGCTTTAATACAGTGATGTGGTGTGTTGTATTAATAGTAGTCATATTAGACAGGGGAGCGACTGCTTAGGGCGGATTACGAATCTCTACAAACATCCATGTCACCGCAGGAACTCTATCCCTAAACCTGTGGCACCGAGCGCCAGACACTTCGCCATCAGGCCCCATTTGACAATTTTACAAATGCTTAACATGTAGAGGCTAATGCGTGCTTTGAAGATATTACGGCTTAGGTAAGATCTCTTCAGCGAGGGTAAGGCACTTAATCCCGAATGAAAGTGCAGTAGTCTTGGCAATTATCAAGATTCCATACCTATTTAAATAGTACACATTGATTTTGTTATTACAATCTAAAACAAATGTATAACACTCTGTTCACGGAAATTTTTTGATTGTATTGTTTAAAGAAATTAGACGATGAGTATTAAATTTATATTAAACTTATTAAGCAGAATTGTAGGATTAGATGGAAACTAGCATTTTGGAATTAAAGGTGCTTGGTAAGAAACTCAAGAAGTGATGCTGAAATAAAATTTCCGTACCTTTGTTGGGGTGGCCGTGATAAATTTGTAGCTCCGAATGCTCTTCCGTAAGATGAGATTTGGTTTGGTTTGTCGCTCTATGGTCATCTTATGCTCACTTTAGGCTAAACAGACCGGGACCTGCAGTTTAAAGTGGATTCCGAACCACTACAAACACCCATGGCACCACCGGGACTCGAACCCCAAACTTGTGATACCGAGCGCCAGAGCGCTAGCCACTGGCCATTTAGGCCTCCGTAAGATGTGAGGAGTAAGAAGTAGGGACAATTTTACCAGTTTCCATTTTTGGGATGCGGTTGTTTTTTTTTATTTATTCTGTTATGATTTTTGCTGTAAAAAAAGAAAATATAAAAATCAGGCATCTTTTCTTACTGGGTGCAAAAACCCCAAACTGCTCTCTATAAAAAGTGAGATATACTAAATGCATGATATATACTATACTAGAACACATTATATGTACGTAGCTTGATAACAATCCATTTTTTTTTAAAGAAAATCAGAGAGGAATTTTTTTATATTTGTTTAAAAGGCCTCAGATTTTACGACAAAAAAATCTTGCCATTCTCTTCCTATCCACTTAACTTGTTCATTTTCTTCTCAGAGCGTCGCAAACTTTGGTTTTACGACTTTTTAATGTTTACTTTCGAGATATATGTTTGTTCGAGATATAGGAAGGGGAAAAAAATTCATCATTCGTCAATAGCTTCCCGGCATCTATGTTTGGGCAATAAAATCTTTCATATTCTTCAGCTTGACGTACAAAATATCACGGGTGAAGATCAGAAGATTTTATGCGTTCCCCAGTTTTACACGCTTGGATGCCTTTAACAACATTTTGAATGAGAAGAAATACTCATGTTTTATGATTGCTTGTTGATTCTTTGTTGAGTGAAATAGATGTGCAACTGTTGTTAATTTGGAGAACATTTCATGAATTTTATTTCTCTGTCTGGCTGGAATGTCACTATAATTCTAAACATTTTCTCTAAACATTTGTAGTAAATGCCGCAGTTATTTTATCTAAACTGATAATAAATATGCATTTTATTTATCGATCTAAAAAAAAGATTAAAAATAAATATCAGGATTTCATTTGAGAAGTTATAGGTATCAATTATTAAATTCATTTCTAAAATATTATGAAAAAATTAGTTAGTTACCCATTAATATTAAAATATTTCCCTCAAGACAGTTTAAACTCAAATCAATTCAAACAATTTTATGTAAATTATGCGAAGCTGAAACTCAAAAATAAATAGTACCATACTTTAATCTTTAAATAATACATTTTCATTGATTGCTTTATTTGATACATTTTAAATGATTGTTTTCATCATAAAATGGTAATCAATTCACTTTTATTATTGCTATTAAATCACGATTAAATGCTTTTGCATACCAAATACAATACGTTAATTCCCGTCGTGAGACATCATCTGAATACTTATAAATATGACATTTATTGTCTACGCGATGCTATGCCAATATAAAGCGTGGCGTGTATAGTGTAACATAAACATTCAAAGAATTTTGAAACTATTGTGAAATATACATTTGAGGCCTCTAGGTTTTGATTCCAATAGACAAAAGGTAACTAATTCAGAAAGGTTAAACGTAATCAACGATTACTCGGAAAAGTACATTTTATTTATATAAAATTGAAATATATATATTGAAATTTTCAATTTATTTTGTAAAAGTAAAAAAACCCAGAAAAATTAATACAACAAGAACAACAATAATAACAAATAGTACTAACTAACTCCTGGCACTACAGCCCATAGTAGGCAAAAGCCATCTGCCTGCAGCTCTACAGCTATATTAGACCGTTATCTACGATTTGAAGTGTATTCCAAACCACTACAAACATCTTTGGCGCCATTGTGATTAGAACCTAAAACCTGTGACACAGAGCGCCAGATAGCTAATGGTACTAAGTAGGTTTAATTATAAAATATTAATAAATTATTGTTAATATCATCATTCACGATTAACTTCCAGAAATGAAAATTAATTATTAAAATAAATTAATAAATTAGTTATTAGAATGTATTTTGTTAAAGATTTTAGAAAATAAATATATATCTTAAAAGGAAAAAAAAAATCAGATCTATCGCTTAATTTATTTCAATTAAAAAAAAAAAAAAAACAATCAACTTCAGTCAATTCTCTTGGAAAAGTTATTAAATCCATAAATACTCAATATGAGATAAATTGTTATCACATTGAAAGTCAATCCACTAAATTGACATCTGATCCTTGCAGTGCACTAAAATTCTCATTTACATCGACCGTCTTCCCACACTTATACACAAAAAGAGTTAAGTAACGCTTTTAATGATGCATCGGAAAAGGGTCCTGAATACGGAATGATCTGTCGACGAGCGAGAAGTCGAGCCCTCTAACCTCACTGTACGAGACATTCATTAGCACCAATGAAGGCAATTAACCGAGAGAATATCGCTCGTCATTAGAACTCATTTGCATAAACTTCCGTTCGGGAATAGTGTCACTAATCCAATTACGTGACATTGATTTGTGAACGGTCTTGCTCTGACGCCGTTGGGTTGTAAACGTGCATTTTTTTCTATACTTTGGATTACGTTACGCACGTTAGCGAGAGGACAACTCTAATAATTATAAAAATTAAAATTTAGTGGAGTAGCAACGTCCGCGATTAAAATTGAAGGAGGATTAGGTTTAAAGGATGCTTTCTTAAACGACAAATGATTTCGATTAAGATTTTGTGTGTTTTCTGAGGATGATCAATCTATTGGCCGTAATGTTCTAGGGTTGGGCTCCAAAAAGAGGATACCTCACATATGGCTAAAATTGCGGTAGAACCACATCTTTATTATTCCTAAAACTTTAATGAACATCTCCTCTCTTAGTTACAGTAATATGGCGTGACGTGCTGTCTTGTTGTATGGTATAGTACGGTGCGGTGCGGTGCGGTGCGGTGCAGTGTCATGTAGTATGGTGCGGTGTGGTGTGGTGTGGTGTGATGTAGCATGTTGCGGTGTGGTGTCATGTAGCATGGTGCGGTGCGGTGTGGTGTCATGTAGTATGGTACGGTGCGGGTGTGGTTTGGTGTGTAGTTTAGTGATAGCTATCTGGTGAGAGTTTCCAAGTTGTATAGAAGAAAATCAGTTGAGGAAGCCAACTTTGACCTTCCTGAAGACATTATCTCCTTTATATTACCTAAAAGAATGCTATTTACGATATAAAATGATATAACAAACTCAAAAACGGGATACAAACCACATCAAAAACATTTGTTGTATAAAAATATATCATTAGTTTTAGAAAAAAAAACCAAATTACAGTTAAATAGAGTTTGATAGTTTAAAAACAATAAATTTCAGCCACGGGAGCTTTTAGTTATGTGCTATTTTGATAGTTTAACAAATCAATCATTCCCGTAATAGAGATATTCACCTTGGAGGCAGCAGTACGAATTCCTCCAAGCCAAGAGAAGCATAAAAGCGAACCGCTGATCGATACCGTCTCCTTAGGGTTCAATCAATCATCTTCTTCATCGCCCCAGATTGCAGACAAATGGCGGCAATTTTTTTTGTTATAAAGTGCAATTATATTTCATGTTCTAATGATTAAATAATGTGAATAACATGAGACGTTTATTTTTTTAAATTCCTTTTGATTTGAGTGTTCAAACTATAAATTACAAACTATTAATATAGTGATTCTTCATCTTATTCAATTCCTTCTATCAGCTCACACTCTCCCTATATATATCTTGTCAGAATTTTCAATCTTTCATAAAATACTTTTTATTCATCCACTCAACTTCAAATACATTTTTTTGGACTTGTAGTGGATGACACTGGATGTTAATACAGTTTTTTCGAATATTAATTCAGTAATTAAATTTAATTAATTTTAGTTTTTTTTAGATTTAAGTTGCACATATCTACCAATAGATGGCACCAGATAAACTTAAAAAATGAATGAAAATTATTTATAAAGGACTTACTGCAATATAGTGTGAAAAAAGTAGGAATTGACTTTAAACATTTTTTTTTTTTTTCATATTGCTTGTTTATTTTATTTTTCATTTCATCTTCCCTCTTTCAAACAATAATATTTTCTTTTTTTACTATTATAAAAACTAAATTTAATCACCTCTTTGACGTTTATTTTGTCCAGTATTGTGCAGAGGGTAGGAGGGGAGAGAGTGGCTTTTTTGAAGGTATTAGGAGTCTTTAAAAATCCAACTCAAGACACTTTTATAAAAATAATTCTTAATTTTCAAAAATTCTAGTAATTTATGTTAGAATTAAATGTTACCCCATAAAAGGGCACATGCGATCTTACGGACTGCTGAACATGTTCTTGCCTTCAACCCAATAACATTGCTACATCACCTGCGTTGTTGTGGTCCTTGCTTTCAGAAACTAGGAGAGAAAACATAAATTCAATATGTGCAAATTGGTCTCTTATCAGCCTGTCTGTTGATAGTTGTGGTTTATTTCATACGACACACAAATGTGGCGCAATTACCTTTAAAAGTCCTCATAGTGGGCATTGTAGTCCAGTCTATGTGCAGTTCATGGTATACATACATCGAGGCAGGAAGCCCACCGATGTTAAACAAAGAAAATGCATTATATATATAATATTTTTGTGCTTAAAATGTTCAATTTTCTTTTAATATTCTACAGCTACACTATAATATTTTGTGCTTGTTAATTTGTACTGCTGTTTTTCATAGAATAAATGTATTTTTTGTAAGGTAATTTAGAGTGCAAGAATTATTTTTTGAGTACAAATACTACCCACTTAAAATTGCAAATATACGTTATTAAAAACCTGTTTTTATACATATACCAATTCATAAAAGTCATTAAATTTACTTCAAATTTTTTAGAATTCATTAATTAAGGTCATAGTTCATAAAATTATGGGAAAGAGTCGGAAATCGGTATTAAAAAAATCCGACTTATGAATCGGAAAGGCTTTGGCCAACTAACACTGTTTATGTTTTTGTTAGCAATGCACTAAATCTACGTAATGAGTTTACTATTACAGTATTTTAAATATACTTCAAAGAAATCAGCTTTATTAGTTTTAATTTAACATGGTCTAGAGTAGTCTAGCGACTAACTCGTCGAGAATCTGAGGACTTCAAAGCCAAGCAAAGGAACTAAATAGAAATTTCCCATATCTCGCCACGAAAACAAGGTTTTGAAGTATCCCAGTCGGGTTCGAGGAAGAAGGAGAAGTTTGCGAAACACTCATTCCTTCACCGCTAGTGGTGATGTTTGTGGCTTCAATGTGGTTAAACCACCGTGCAGATTTGAAATATTTGGGAGATCTCATCTAATTCGAGGCCTTGCAAATTGAATTCGAAAAATATCAAGTTATATTCGAGATCTTTCGAAAGAATTTCTTGTCGTTTTTCAGAAAACTGTAAATCCTTTGAACTGCTCCAAAAATGGAAAATAAACTTAATAATTCTGCTCTCACGAAAACTGACAAATGAGATTATGATTTCCGACCAAATTTTAACATACCTCTTTCATGTGTTGTGTGTTCAAAACTTCAAACGCACCTGTGGGCGCGTCTTAAAATGTAATCAACAACTCTTAGGTGTCTGGAGTCAGCTGTATTTTCACTGACTTAAAATGAAGTTAAAATTGTTAGCTTTGGCACACTTTTTTTCTCCAATTTACTAATATTTTTAATGAAACGTAGCGATAATTAATTCCTTTTGAAAAAATAATTGACGACTTAAAAGCATTCAAATTAAAAAAATGAAAACGCTAGTGAAGAAAAATTTGTGTAATGAATTTAGGTAATCTGATATTCTTGCCGATCTAAAAAGAGTTGCAATTTGAAAATGTTTGAAAATTTTCAAATTGAAATAATAAAATTAAGAGCACTATTTTTTTTTTCTTCATTTTTATTAATTTTTTAATTGCTAAAGTAGTTTAGTTTTATTCATACAAAATATATGTCGCATTTCCGTTAAGGATTAAGATTACATTAAGACTAACAATAGATTAGGACTGTTTGAGAGTCGTTAGATAAACAGTTTCTTAAATTTTTGTACTCAAATGTTTGAATTGTGTATAAAAAAAGTGTTAAAATATGTTACTTTTGCGATATTAAAAAATAAGACATTTTATTATTGAAGAGCTAGTATATTTCTTGATATATTCTTGAAAAGAATTCTTAATTTTAAGCATATATTTGGAATTTAATTTAGGGAAAAATATTTTTTTTCTTTAAACTTTTATGCAGTTGCTAACATTCTCCATGAATATAATTAATCGATGCTCATATAATGTATTTATTATTATATTATAAGCGCTTTAAGTCTTTGACATAATTTGATGGATTTTAATTTCCCTCCAAATTTCTAATGGCTAATTAAACTGAAAATTCAGACGTGATTGACAAATTGAAGTAAGTGTTCGGTTCATTATTGGATAAAATGCATTGGATGTATGCATTATTATACTATAAACCTTAACACTAACCACTTTTATGAAACTGCAATAATTTTAGAAAACTGAAAATTTCATCACAATAATTTTTCTAAACATACCAAGTTGGAATTTAACATATTAATTGTTTGAAATATAGTATTTAATCAATTACAAACATAAACAAAAAAATATATAAATCAATAAAACACGCTATAGCCTGAATAATTACTGAAAAAAAGATTAGTTTAAATTTATTTTCATATATTGTTTACTCTTTAAATAATATAGGAATATTTTGGGGGCAATGTGATTATACTTGTATTATATATACCGGACATGGTGACCTGTGATCATCACCAAAAGACGATATGTAGCAGATTCAGCGGATCTCGTATTGCACCATTGGGACCACAAGGATCACAGCACCCACATTTTGGCTACCGCAATTTATAGAGAACTCCATCAGATATCATATCTGGAAGATTCATTCCCTCTTGCTCGAGCCCAACAGAAAGACTTAACGACTTGCAGATTTATCATGCCATTATGAATAGACACGAAAACTTTCGATATATCGTAGCTTGCCAGGTTTTTTGAATCACTTTCGAGTAGTTAGGAAGACCATCTCCAAGGACGCTCTTTAAGCGAAAAAAAAAAATTGAACATTAGATAAGTTCACAAGGATTTCGACTCCCAGAATTTGCATAAAATTAATAAATGTCTATTGTACGAATTTAAAAATACTTTATTTATTGGAATTCCAATTTTCAGTTAGAAAATCATTGCAGAAACATAAAAATATTCAATTCGGATTAAAATTTCACTGAAAATTTTTTTGTATTATTCATAAATAAGTTCTGGAATCATAATTTATAGTAAGATTAATCTACTAGTTCTGAAGTTCTTCTACTTTCACTGAATTTAATTTGAATGATTGTAGACGTGTTTAATTTAAATGATTGTAGACGTGTTTAATTTAAATGATTGTAGACGTGTTTAATTTAAATGATTGTAGACGTGTTTAATTTAAATGGTTGTAGACGTGTTTAATTTAAATGGTTGTAGACGTGTTCAATTTAAATGATTGTAGACGAGTTTAATTTGAATGATTGTAGACGTGTTGAATTTGAATGATTGTAGACGTGTTTAATTTAAATGATTGTAGACGTGTTTAATTTAAATGATTGTAGACGTGTTTAATTTAAATGATTGTAGACGTGTTTAATTTAAATGGTTGTAGACGTGTTTAATTTAAATGATTGTAGACGTGTTTAATTTAAATGATTGTAGACGTGTTCAATTTAAATGATTGTAGAAGTTTAATTTAAATGGTTGTAGACGTGTTTAATTTAAATGATTGTAGACGTGTTTAATTTAAATGGTTGTAGACGTGTTTAATTTAAATGATTGTAGACGAGTTTAATTTAAATGATAATAGACGTGTTTAATTTAAATGGTTGTAGACGTGTTCAATTTAAATGATTGTAGACGTGTTTAATTTAAATGGTTGTAGACGTGTTTAATTTAAATGATTGTAGACGTGTTTAATTTAAATGATTGCAGACGTGTTTAATTTAAATGGTTGTAGACGTGTTCAATTTAAATGATTGTAGACGTGTTTAATTTAAATGGTTGTAGACGTGTTCAATTTAAATGATTGTAGACGTGTTTAAATTTAAATGGTTGTAGACGTGTTTAATTTAAATGATTGTAGACGTGTTTAATTTAAATGATTGTAGACGTGTTTAATTTAAATGATTGTAGACGTGTTTAATTTAAATGGTTGTAGACGTGTTTAATTTAAATGATTGTAGACGTGTTTAATTTAAATGGTTGTAGACGTGTTTAATTTAAATGATTGTAGACGTGTTTAATTTAAATGGTTGTAGACGTGTTCAATTTAAATGATTGTAGACGTGTTTAATTTAAATGGTTGTAGACGTGTTTAATTTAAATGATTGTAGACGTGTTTAATTTAAATGATTGTAGACGTGTTCAATTTAAATGATTGTAGACGAGTTTAATTTAAATGATTGTAGACGTGTTTAATTTAAATGGTTGTAGACGTGTTCAATTTAAATGATTGTAGACGAGTTCAATTTAAATGATTGTAGACGAGTTTAATTTAAATGATTGTAGACGAGTTTAATTTAAATGATTGTAGACGAGTTTAATTTAAATGATTGTAGACGAGTTTAATTTAAATGATTGTATACGAATTTAAATTCTTTTATATACATAACAGACAGACACTGTCATGTTAATAAAAAATGTTTACCTACTTTAACATGGATATCCTTTTTGCATAAATTAGCATAAATTCATAAAATATGTAACTATTTTAATTAATTATTTAATTAAGAAAATCCATCATGGCCCATTTAGGGATTTTTAAGTTCTGTTAATTAGAAACTAATTACAGTTGAGCTTTTTCTTTAAAATTATTTTATTCCGTCAACTACCCTGATGAAAAGAGCTACAATATTGTTTAAACTGGATAAAATTTAAGCGTCCGATCAATTTTCTAAAAATGTAAAATTAATTTTATGGTAAACGAACCACAGTCTTGTATATACAAAATAACATTTTTCTGTACATGCCCATTTTCCAACCTTCCTTTTTTGTTCGCCAACCATTCTATACAAACCTAAATTGAATGCTACTCTCTGAATTATTCAGTGCCAACGGTAGCTTTAACACTTACTGGGGAATCCCCAAATGGAATAAGAAGATACCTTTTTGAATGCGGGGGGGAAATGTTATAGGGAAGGAGTTTTGTCTCAACCCTCGGAGAATAGGTATACTTACAAAAGGGCTGCTTTAAGTGGCGACATATAGTGAAGGCATGACAGCTCCAATTTAAATGATGGAAGATGTTTATTTCGCATTCAAAGCAACAGACACTTTCTCGACTGAGGAATAGAAAAACGTTTTGCACTACATTATACGGTTCGTGAATAATTCAGCGACTGCTACCAGCATTTATCATATCTTTTTTTATTCCATAAAAACACATATGTAAAAAATATGCCTTACAGAGACAAATAATTTGAAAATAGTTTTCCAAAAGAACGGAAAAGGATAAATGGGGCATTATATATATATAAAAATTTTTAAAGTACAATGTTTTTCAATTAAATTTATTCAATTCATTTTATTGTTATAATATTACGTATTACTTCATTCATGGACTTTTAAAATTGTGCCTAAAGAGAGTCAAATAAAAAATTAAAAAAAAAAAAAAAAAAAAAAAAAAAAAAAAGGCTGAAAATTCAAATCAGTTGTTGAGATATGCTAAAGTCACTAGTTTAACAAAAGGTTTGGTTTGTTCTACGATCAAATTTGTGCACACTTTATGCTAATTAGACCGGGACTTACAGTTTAACATGGATTAATTACTAACAAACATAAATGGTTAAAACGACAGCATTCCTAAAAGGAAGAGATAAGATTTCTCCTCATCAAATTTCTCAATGTCATTTTGAGAAATTTGATGAATTAAAATCGATATGGATATGTCAATTTATCAATTTTGGATAAATTTTTAAAATGGATAATAGTAACAGAATGTCTCGCATCAGCCATAGCTGCCATAAAAGGTTTTTAAGATTTTCTCTTAGAGGTAGTTACTCTCTTTTTCTGTCCTAAAACCGTATTTATGACAAGGCTGGACCCTTTTAAATTAAAAATTTACGTAAAGTGAATATTAAAAATAAGATTGAAACAAATTTGCCATTAAAAAATTAAACTTTTTTTTATTTATAACCTGTTGTTTTTAACATTTTTTGTAAGAATGCATTTCTCAAAACGGCAATCTCAGTAACATGATTAAACAAGACCATTGCTTCATGACAAATGCTAAACTAGATGACAATTGAAAAAAAAAAAAAATGCAAAGCACACCTATTTAATCAGTAACAAATAATATAAGAAATAGCCGATGAAATAATAAGTGAGCTATACGGGAAGGCATAACATCTAACGATTAATAGTTTGCCTGTGGTATCTCTTACTAACCCAGTTCCGTTGTGCTGCACATATAGCAACTGCCCATATTGGTATTTCATAATTTAAATGATGGAAGATCATTTGGATTATGTTTACAAATAAATTATTGGGTTTATTTTTGCGAGCCATCGTTGAATAGACATACCACCGTGGCCAATAAAAATTTCAAACACAAATCAAAGAAAACAAATAATAATAATAACCATATGGGCCAATATGCAGGTCACCCATAAAATTTAGAATTTAATGCAAGAACAAAAAGGCTTAATAGCAATCTTAAAAAAAAAAAAAAAAAAAATGATGGATAAAATTTCCAAATGATTTTCTTTTCTTGAAAAATATCAATTTTCATTTTGAAATAAAACTGTCTTTGCTTCCACCAGAAGGACTTTTAATTATATAATTTTTATCTCTTAAGAGCATGTGAAATAAACCAATAAGAAAAACTCGGGAAATAAACAAATAAGAAAAGCTCGTGAAATAAATTGAAATAAACCAATAAGGAAAAACTCGTCAAATAAAATGAAACAAACTAATAATAAAAGCTCATGAAAGAAAAATTAATTAATAAAAAATATTGAAAATGGTTAAAACGACAAAGAAATTAATCAAGGTAACAAAAAACTCCTCTTCGAAAAACAATACCCATGATTTTATATATATCAAACAAATTAAGAACTACTTGTTTTATGACAAATTATTATTATGTTATTTCTTATAGCTATAATATTAGAGATCCAAATATCCAAAACGACTTTTATAATTTGTGAATACTTTTCATTATCACTATTACTGCCAAAAACGAAAATTTAAGTAGATATTTTTCTTTTTTGCCATTTATAAAACATTGTACGAAGTAACGTGAATGTATTATAAATTCAAAAAAGAAATACCCTTGGCGCATTTTGAAATACTGAACTAATATATTTCAGTGAAGTTTCAAGAATTTCTCAATTTACCATTACTTCAAGTCTTCTGCGTTTTTAAGAAAGTGCACTATTTGATTAGTGGCATCCATTATTTTTTATCTTTAAATCCTACTTATTTTAAAATCTTGTCAAGCTAGATTTCCTTTAAAAATTAAATGGGGCATTTAACGGCCAATATTAAATATAGATCTTTCACTGGTATCCAAAGAACACGAACACTTACAAATGGCTAGCCTATTCTTCTTAAACATGTATTTAAAGAATCATTGCTGAATTTAAATGAACTACAATTGATTTATGTGTTCCATTTACTCCTGTACCGCAATAAAGGTCATATGAGATATTCAATCTATTTCATTTAAATCTATACGTGATGTGAAACCGCTTTTGATACCAGAAGTTTTAAAATAATATAGAATTCGTACCTAAGCCAACGAAAGATGACCATATTGACAGGAAACATTTCTTTACGTTCTTTAATATATATATATTTCACTTGATTTTTTGTGGAAAAATTATTTTATTTAATTAGTTAATATGATGGATAATAGTTTGAAATCTAAATTAAGGAAATGAAGAAATAGTTATTTTTTTGATTGAAAATGTGAAGTTTAAGATATTTTTTACTAAATGAAGTTTATTGAATTCAAATTAAAAGTGCCTGATTTAATTTCATTAATTATAAGCATGAAGATCTTCTTGTAGTATATGTAGCTTTTACCTAAGTGCATCATGGGAGTTAGGGAAGGAACATGATAAATCCATAAGAGTAATGAAAGGTTACAGTTAAAGTCTACGGACAGATTGGAGTTACAAGAAAAACCAGGAAAAAAAAATCATGCAATCTCGATTGCTTATATGGGAGTTGTAAATCCCACATAAACCTACCATTTAAAAAGCTCTAGTTGGGTGAGGTTAAACCGACTCAGTAAATATTTCTCTCAACAGTCCTTGCATAGCTCTTGACATAGTACAGAATCGGGGGTAAGATCATGACAAACTCACTTAATGTTTAATGGTATATACATAAATGATTAGTCAATTTAAATGAATTTGGATTTTCTATAATTATTTATCCTAAAGCGTTATATTTTTGCTTCATTTTTATTTCGATAAAATACACAAGAATACACTGCACAATATGTAAATACTTTTGCGAAAAAAAATTAATATGGGGGAGATTTTAGTGAATGATTTAGAAAATTCTATGAAATTTTGTATTTAGCATAAATCTAATATTTTCTCATTTGCATGAATCTAATATTTAACAAAATAAATCTTCTGAAGATTCATAAAAAGCTTCGGAAGCAAGGTTACTCTTTATCATAGCTATTTGGTTATTCTAAGACTGGAATCTGGAAAAGATTCTGCTTTTCATGATAGCTGCTGGCCCTCCTTAGCAGGCCAACTCTTAATAAACTTACTAAAATCACTCTTCTCAACAGAATTAATCGATATCTAAAATAGAAGAACTGTAACTTTGGCTAAAGCACCCTACATTTCTTCCAAAACAAAACACAAGAGCCAGTTTTCTCGATACCCTACTTTTGATCAAACTTTATCTATGTATAAACTTTTTTTTCTCTACAAAGTTTACCTTTTTCCAAAGAAATTAGTCGAAGTTATTAGTTTCTTACCTGTACAGAAACCTCTTTACAATGAAGATTGAAAATTCTTTTTTTTTTTTATTTTTATATCTTCATCTCGGCAGGAGATCTGCTAGAAGTCTTATTAACTCAATATAATTTACTGTTTTGGAAACTAACTGTAGAATCCACTATCCACGAGGACTATAATGGACAGCACGTGGAAAAAAAAAAAATGTTTAAACAAATTGGATCCACCATGAATAATCACGAGAACAATATCGACCCGTGCAAAGATAAAAAAGAAAAAATGTTTTAATAAATTTTACTCGAGATGTGTGGCAACCGTAGAATGTTCCATCGTTTAAAAAAAATTAGAAGTTAGTCCGTCATGGAACTGCTGAGTTGCAGTTTAGGCTTCGCGTTGTTGATTGCTTAGTTAGTTAGTAGTCTACTTTGCGTTGTATAAAATAAATTATTTATTTGTGTCAATGTCTTCTCATTCTAGCATAATAATTCTATTCATCTTATGTACGCCATTTTTTGAAAACTAAAAATTCTTTCGTGAAAATTTCAAAGCAGCAGATTACAGAATTTAACTAACTCCATTACGTTGGTCAACGTCGAATAAATGCGGAATATATTATGCCCATATGCGGCCATAATTTGTACTCTGTCGTTCCTTACTATTATGAAACAAAGCTTTACATATACACAAATAACTTATTTATAAGAATCAAATGCAAATAACATTACTGCAGTCCTTAAACATATTGCTGAACTTAAGAACTGGTTTCTAAAGTAGTTTTGCATATAAATAAAAATCAGACAAACAGTACGACCGCAGCAGCAAATAAAAAGATTGTTTAAGCAACTCTATACAACATTCACACAACAAATGGAATAAAAGAATCGAATACTTTTGACCAATTCTGGAGAAATATTTCAACCAGGAATTCTTACAAAAGTTATTATAAAAAATAGGTTAATTAATATAATAAGTTAAGTAATTTCTTTTGTTAGATTGGTTTGATTTGTCGTTCTAAGATCATCTTGTGCCCGAGAGGGGTAAACAGACCGGGACCTACAGTTTAAAGTGGATTCCCAACCACTCACAAACATCCATGCCGCCGCCAGGATTTCTTCTATTACGAGCAAAGTCGATCACATCTGCCGGAAAGGTCACGGCCAGCGTGTTTTCGGATGCGAAATGGATCTTGTTAATTGATTACCTTGCAAAAGGCAAAATAATTATGGGTGAATATTACTCCAACCTTCTTGACCAGCTGGATGCCGAAATTCGAGAGAAGAGCCTGGATTTGAAGAAGAAAAGTATTATTTCACTAGGACAGCGCATCTGTGCAAGGGGTGCGTTGGCGGTAGGAAAGCTGTGGGATTTGGGGTACGATTTGCTGGTCCATCCCCCTATTCTCCTGATTTGGCATCGTCAGACTTCATTTGTCCCAAACTGAAAGAATTTTTTTTCTGGGAAGCTCTTCGCATCCAATGAAGAAGTTGAGAGGGCCGTGAATGAATATTTTCACAACTTTCCAGACTCTCACTTCTGGGAAGGAACACTGATGTTGATACCAAGTATGTTGAAGTCAAGGGAGATTATGCAGAAAAATAAAATAATTTTTAACTGAAAGCCGCAGCCTTTCATTGTCAGGCAGGGAACTTTTCACCTTACTTCTAACGAGGAGTAAACTCCATAATGATTTGAGATAGCAAAAAACATGTTTTCATATAAAAAAAACATGCATCCATATTATTTGAGACGCTTTGATTGCCAGTGCTTAAGTTGAAAAACCTCATCTGAATTTATTAAGTGCATTTCAATTGTTAAAAACCAGAGATTATATAAGAAATATGGAAATTCATTACATTATTCATGAAATTTATTAAGTTGGAAGAGCCTCTAACCTCAATCAAATTCAAAAAATATCTCAAATAGATTTTACAATAATCTCCCGCAACAAACCAATTAACGTCTCCATTGAAGCCAGTACTTGATTCAGTCTTTATAAAAGTCCTAGAGCGATTCTAGCGGGGTCTCGTTCAGTCAATTTTAATGTTAGAGATAATGCACCTTCCCACTGATCTAAATATGATCAACTCGCGTGCGATTTAAATAAATCTTGATTTCAACCTCCCTCTAGGCAATCAGTCTCATTCCGCATCTCATTCACTTCCATTTTAACTTTTCAGCATTTTTGAATATTTATGTATTTTAGCAATTTTCAAGCACCGAAGAGGTAGGTCTTTTCAGGACTACGTTTAAACGTAATCTAGTTATTTATCGATTCTAGAATTTGAGTGCCTGTTTTATTGGAAAATGTCGCTTGTATCTTTTTCTGTGCATATTTGCTTGCGCTGGTTATTCAAATGTTGTAAAAAATTTCGTTTTAAAATTTAACAGAGCTGAATACACATGAACGAAATTAGCGAATGCATTTTTGTTAATTTGATTTGACCATCATTGGACCAATTATCATTGCAAGAGCAGATATTTTTATAGATGAATAATGTAGAGTTCATTAAGGAAGAGCCTGATTGCGCAACACTGCATCTACGTTCTGCCAATGTCAATCGAAACATTCAACACCCACCTTTTCTCGAGGGAAAAATGTTTGGTTTTGTCTCTCTACGGTCATTTTGTGCACACTTTGGGCTAATTAGACCGAGACTTACAGTTTAACGTGGGTTCCTAGCCACTAACAAACATCCATGCCATCGCCAGGATTCCAGGCCTGTGGTACCAATGGCCAGAGCACTGATCTATTGACCATCAGGCCGCCGAGGTAAACAGATTCCTGATTTATAGATTTATCTTGCCGGTATAAGACAGGAAGTTTCCAGTTTGGTTTCAATCGTCAGGATTCGAACCGAGTTTCTCCAAGTTAGTTCTTCAGTGTTCAGTCGAGTAGGTTACTTCAAACCGATTTTATTAACATTTTTTATCTTAACAAAAAATCTTAACAAAAGTCCTTTTAATCAAAAACTGTTAATAAGTTAATGTGAATTAGTATTTTAAGGACTGCAAAGACATAAAAGATTTATGTTTATTTTGTGTATATGTTTTTGGAGTGACTTTAAATAAGGGTTAATAATGATTTCTTAAGACTGCAATTTTCTTCTTGTTAATGAATAACTGATAACTCAGAAAAGGTGGATAATTGATGGAAATGGATGGATGGATGGCAATATAATTTTTTATTCAGTTGAGAGGTCTATAAAACAGTAAATAGCCATATATTCAAAAGAATTGGTTAATACACAATACAAGAATAATGTTACAGAAGTGGGGTTTTTTATATAGATTTTTTTTACATTTGAATTTTTCGTTAATATATAGCCATTTATATTTTAGTATTTTTATAATAGAAATGTCAAGAAAATCTTTTAAATATCTTTTTTTTTTTACATGGCATTACATTTATTTATAGTATTTTCCTTAGGAATGATATATATAAATAAAACGTACAACATTTTAGTCACCAATATTTAACCAAAGTTACCGCCAATAATTATTATCAACTAAAAGTTATTGGTTTTATTGCTTGCATTGTATTTGAAAATATATCTTTATCACACATATAGGAGAACTCATGTGCATTTGCGGCCTGGAGTTCCAATTGGCTAGCCTCTTGCCATTAGTACCACAGACTTCAGGCGGTGGCATGGATGTTTGTTAGTGGTTCGGAATCCCTGTTAAAGTGTAGGCCCCGGTCTACAAGTAACCCAAAGTGTGCAAAAAAGACCGTAGAGCAACAAACCAAACCCACACCATGTGCATTTACAATTTAAATCAATTATAAAAATAATAAATTAATAAATTAATTACATAAAAATGAATGAATGAATGTGTAATATGGGCCTGATGACCAAGTGACTACCACAGGTTTCGGGTTCGAGTCCCGGTGGTGCCATAAATGTTTATAGTAGTTCGGAATCCACTTTAAACCATAAGTCTCGGCCTAATATGATTGTTGGGCGTAGGGATGACAACACTATCCTGTAAAAAAAAAACATCTACATCTCGAAATCTGCCAATAGGGAGACGGCCATTGTCGACCATGGGGTTGTTTCGCCAATGAACAAGAATGTACAATATAAGAATTTGTGGTTTGATGAATACAGAGTGGCGTTTTGGGACTATTGAAGCGGGGCTCGAGAATTTCCTGGTGTATGCCGAGGGATGGGTACGGTAAATATGTAGTGCGAATGATCCTTATGTTAGGTTGAAGGAAAATTCCAAGAAAGGAAAAGGAAATTCCTAGAGTCACTTTTGGAGGTTTATTAAGGTTGCAAAATGTCAGTAATAGCAGTCCCCGTGTCGTAGATCCTGAGGTAACGTTGGATCTATTACAAAATCTGCCTTTCTGAAGATATAGGATCTCGTGCCATATAAAAAGCACCACATGTATTTAATTTATTACAAAAATTGAATGAGTTCTCAACATTTAAATGAATATATGGAAAAGAGTTTTAAACAATTATCAAGAAAGAATTATGATATTAGGAATAGTTTTAATGTGAATTTTTTTTTACCAAAAGTCTTTCTCTCTATTTGCGCATACTTTCAATTATGTTTATGCGAATATTCCGTTTAACTTTTTTTTTAACTCATTCATTTTTTTTTGTCATGTTGTCTACATTCTTTTTTTTTTTTCATTTACTGTTTTTTTTTTTTTTTTTTGCTTTCTCATTGATCTTATTCTCGAAATTAATTTCCGAATTTCGGGTCCAATGAGTCTTTGGAAAGATATTTTTCACTTCAAATTTACATAGAAATTGTTCGGTGACACATTTGCATATGAAACCACTTTGGGAAAAATGCTGTTATCATTTAATTATCTCCCATTCAATTCCGAAGCTGTTATAAAATATTGTCCCCTTCCTCCCCACTTATTGTAACGAATGGTATTTGATGAAAAATAATATTAATGTATTCGTATATTTTTAATTTCATTGAAATTGAATTGAATTATTCATATTGAATAAAAAATTATTAATATTTTTACCTATGCATAATTCAATCAATTCATAATTGAATGAAACGCTATTATTAATTAATATTTTTACCTATGCGTAATTATTATTTTTATTTACTTTCAAAATTCTGACAAAAGAAAATCTTCAAAAGGCATTTCGATAGTAAACAATAAATGAATTTTCTTGTTGACGAAAAATTTCACATATTTTTTAAAGGTGTTTTACTTGAATATTAAACTAAATGTGTTTTGATACATTTTATAAGATTCACATATTTAACTCTACTATAATGAAATTGGTTAGTTTGAATAATATTTGTAACTATTCTAATTGGCACGGTTAAATTCGACTACTGTGCAGTTCAAAATAATAAAAGTTTGAAAGTTTTCAATTTAATTAAAAGGATAATCACCTTTTTAAAAATAAATTTATTTAAAATATTTATCTTAGCATAAATAATATGTTTAGAAAAATAATTTCGTTTTTAAAATAATGCCTAATGTCCTGAAAATTAATATTTTTAAAACAGATATAAAAGTATCAATAAGAAATAAATGAGCCAATTTGTAAGCCCATTATTATTTAAAATATAAAATAGTATTCATTTTTTTTGTAAGAGATGCATTTTTATTTTTCAAACGTAAAATAGTCAATTTTTTTAAAAAGATGAGTAGTATTTAATTAAAATTTATGAATCAATCATCTTTCAAACTTTTATTGTTTTGAAGTGCTCAGTTGTCGAGTTTCACCATACAAATTAGACTAGTTGCAAATATTGTTCAAACAAGTCAATTTCTTTAAACGCGTGAATCTTATAATTAAATTCAAAACATTATTTTAATACATTTTTAACATTTAGTTTAATACTCAAGTAAAAATACTCAGTTTTAAATATATGTGAAACTTTTGTTAGTAAAAAGATTAAATTATTATTAACTACCGAAATGTCTTTTGAATATTTTCTTTTGTCAGAATTTTTAAAGTAAATATATCAATTAATCAATTTTATATATTTTTTATGGGTGCACAGAAGATCTACCTCCCTGTGGTGCACCTGGTAACACTTTTTAGTGGCTAAAAGATTCACAACTTGGCATTATTGTTAGATTAATGTTTCTATTTCAACATGTTTTATTGTATTATCCTGTTTTTTTTTTTTTTTTCGTTGTTCTTTTTTTGCTGTAACAGTTCATAATCTGCCATTGGAAAAAAAAAAAAAAATATTTTATTTTTATTTTTTTGATCAATTATCTTATTCAATTTTGAACTAATTCAATTTCAGTTATTTTCAATGAATTTGATACATTTAGTTAAAAATATGTCAAATATTAATATTATTTTTCTTCAAGTAATATTCGTTAGAATAGGGGGCAGAAATATTATAACAAACTATTCAATATTTTTAAATTATTAAATAAACTATTCTACTACGTAAAAATTGTGCACTTCATATTAAAAATAATTTAATTTTTATGACCATTATTTTCATCTATACATACTATTTTTTAATACTTTTTAGCACTTAAACATCCTCTAACATGTTAGGAAAAAGGCATTGCGTTTTTATTCAATTAGCAAAAATAAAGATTTGCATATTTCCTTTGCTAATTTGATGCACCTGCCTATTTCGTGATGTTTTTCAAGGGCAATATAATTAACTTATCCGTCTGCATATTTTTTAATTTTTTATTTTATGTATAATTATTTATACTTTAGATATAATCATATTGATGTTAAGAATGAAAAATCAGAACTTAAATATTTCCATCATTATGAACAGATTTGTATCCTTTGCCTTACAAAAATGCTTGATATTATGAAATGAAAGTGAGAAAATTACTTTCATTCTCCAATAAAATACTTAATTACTGTTAAATAAAAAAAAATATGAATTTGGTACTTTTAAATTATAAAGTAATTACAATATTATAAGCATTTGATTCAGAAATATAAAAGCAAATTATATTGTATATAGTATTCAATAAAAGATTGTAACTATGCTTCCTCCTACGTACTGGCAAGAGCGCCCTTGTGGCGTTCAGGAGATATAGTCATCTCGAGACTCTTACCCGCAGAGGAAGTACAGTGCAACCTGTGCTCTCGATAAGAAACATTTAGTTTATAGTTTCTCATCCCGAGAGGAAGTATATTCGCACATCGTGAGCTTAGCCGAGTATTGGGTTTTCGGCTTAGAACTGGAGTCCTTCCCCACATCTATAATAATCTGTCTTTAAATGTGTTAAATATTGTATTGGTTTTGTGCGTGGGAAATAAAGTTACATGTGTCTGAAATATTCCAATCCAACCATAGCCAATTACAATCTGCTTGTATTGCAAATTTCAGTTTTACAAATTACACACAAGATATATTTATAATTTGAGGGAAACCTTCAAATACTGAAAAGAAGTGTTTAAATTTTAAAATGTATATATTGACAGGGAGAAGATTAATTTTATTTATGTACAGAATTAAAATTAATTATTTTGGCATTAGATTGTCTTTAATTTCTTCCCAATTTCAACAAGAAAAATTACAATAAAACAATTGCAATTTTTACGTGTATCTTTACATATATTTTTACTTCCAATCTCAATTAAGATAACAATCGATCCATAACTTGCACAATTTCAAACCGATCAATCCACGCCCACGACGACAAACGGTTCAAATCTGAAAACCTCTCCCGGCGTATTTCATCAGATTAAGAACGATATGTTTTAAAAGCCGTAAAACGAACTTCAATAAAATACCGTGTTTGATGGATGCTCTTGTGAGAGGACTCAATCTCCTTTCTAAAGAGCTCTCAAAGCGTGTGATGCAACAGACTAGAAAATTGGAATTCCTATGGTTTTCATTCAGAATATTTGCCAAGATAAACACAGAGATTTCATTTACGCCAGAAATTACTCTTGGACACATTTCAAACAGTTGATTGAGATTTGTGTTTATTTACTTTTCAAAAGTTTCATAAAACGGTTTTATGAATAACAATGTTTCCCTTTTCAGAGTTGGGAGAAGTTTTGATTTGAAAAGAAAAATTATTTTAGATATTTTTGTTTAATATTTCGATGGTTTGATTTTGATTTTTAGAAAAACGTTTTTAGAATTAGAATTTAATATATGGTACGCTTTTTAAAAATTCTGTAAAGAAAATTATTATACTTTCATGTACTCGTGATAAAATTAGTTTCATATACTGTAATCGCTGAAAATGTTGAAGAAATCCATTTAATGAAATAAAAACAATTTTAATTATTATTAACTATAGAAAAGAAACAAAAAATAATTCAGTTCGTTACTGTCATCAAGTTATAAGATGATATTAATGTTTCATTAAATCTTGCCAAGATTTTTAGTTTTATAAGAAATAATATGTAATTTCTTTTAACTAAAACCAAATATTCTTATCAAACTAATATATTATACTCATATCAAATAACAATTTAATTTTTCCGTTTTAATCTATTGACATCATTAGCCACATATGTGGATTTAATTATTATTACTATCACTAATAAAAAGTACAATATTTTAATAAATTATTCACTACTGAAGCTCTTAGCAAGAAAAGTTATAATCTAATGGTTTTACTGTAATGATAACGGTAAAAAATAGTAGTATTTCGACAATCTGTGTTGTTGGATTATTTGAACAAATATTTAATATTTGATGAAAATAATACCAGATATATTTAGTTTCAACAATTCGTAGATATTAAAAACCCTATGTTATTTTTGTTATTTTATCAGGAATTTACATTACTCATATGTTTACAGATATCGCTCCAGGTGGTGCTTTTACTTAAATATAACTAAATACTACTGGGTCCAAAAAGTAAGAACAATTTTCAATTTAAAATTCCCGGGGCTTATGGAATTTCAATTTTTTTTTCTTTTAGGTTGCTGACACTGTCTTTGACATCTATGTGAATTTGACGTTAAAATATTCATTAATGTTTGAGATACGCTTGACTTTGTGAAAAATGGTATAAATAGTTCAAAGACGGCAGAGAAGGCAGAGACGAAGAACACATCAGAACAATTAAAGATTTGGTGCTTGCAAACCGTCAATTTACAATTAGAGCTAGACCTTGCTGATAATGTTGGAACTTCAAAATAATCGGTCAATTCCCTTTTGGGCCTCAAACGCGATTGGTACCGAAAACACTGAATGCGCCAGCTCACACTGCATTGATTCTTCATGACTTTTCGCCAAAAATGAAACATTTATCGTTCCACAAGCACCGTATTCACCTAAATTAGCATCGTGCTACTTCTGGCTATTCCCTAAACTCAAAAGACCACTCCGGGGACACTGTTTTGAGTCGACTGAAAAGATTCAACGTGAATCGCCGCGCCCTTTGAAGGCCATCCCTGCCAATGACTTTTTAGCATGCATTGAGGACAAGAAAAAAAGTTGGCATAAGTGCATTGTGTCCGGAGGTGATGAAATAAATTTGGAAGAATAAATAAAGAGTTTCTGAAAAAAAAAATAATAATTGGTCTTACTTTTTGGGCATTACAATCCCTGAAAATGTTTATTGCGAAGAACTCATTTTAAGTGAACAAAAAAAAACTGAATTTAATTTAACATTGAACATTTAATTAAAAACAACTGAATATTTAATTTAACATTGAACAATTAATTTAACATTTAATTTGAACATTTTATTGAAACATTAGAAAAATTTGAACTATCATTAACTATGGAAAAAAAAGCAAGGTCGTTATTGTCATAAAGTTATGAGATGATACTATTATTTCATTAAATCTCTTCAATACTTTTAGTTTTATAAGAAATAACATGTAATTCTTTTTAACGAAAACCAAATATAGTTTTCAAAGTAATATATTATGCTCATTTAAAATAATGATTTCAAGATTCCTGTTTAACCTCTTGACGTCATTAGCCACATATGTGGACTTAATTATTATAACTATCACATAAAAAGAACAAAAATTTGATAGTAAATTTTTCACTACTAAATCTATTAACAAGAAAAACACAAACTCTCATGATTTGGCTGTACTGAAAACGGTAAAAAACAATAAAAGAAATTTTCAACAATTTGTGTTGTTGGATTGTTTGTGCAAATCATTAATATTTGATAAAAAAGTTACCACGTAAATTAAATATATTTAGTTTCAACAATTTTTAGAAGTTTAAGAAAAGAAATATGATGTTCGTTTATTTTAGAAGAAATTTAAATACGTACACTTATGTGTACAGTTACAATTCGGATTTGGTTACCACAGTTATAGTAGTGGTTATATTTAAATATAACCGTAAGTATAATTTGGCATTTTGTGCGAGAACCGGTATGCTCGAAATATACGAGATCATTTCACTTATAATTTATTTTTAAAGCCCAGCGATTATGGGTTTTTTTTGTACATTTGTATTATTTTGCTTTTTTTTTTTTATTGCCCTTTTGATTTTTTTATCAACAAAAAATTAATAAATCGTAATAAAATAAAAAAATCAAACTACTTTTTTCTCACTATAAAAAATCGCCGCTGAAAAGAATAAGGAGATGATATATTTAGTTAGCACATATTATAAAATTCTATTTTTATAAGAAGGCTGATTCGAAATAATGAAAAATATAGTATTATTTCTAAGTAACACTTGATGATAATTAAATTATTTAGTTGTTAAAATAAGTTGAATTTAAATATTCTAAAAATTCAAAAGGCTTTTCTATTAACAATACTCATTTATAATATTCTTACATTTCTATAGTTGCAATTAAAAAATAATTTAGCAACTCCTAAACTTCCTGAAAAGAAATTCACAACAAAATGATATTTCAATAAGGATATAATACTTATAAGTTCTATAAAATGTAAACATTTTTTTAATAATTAAGTGTTTATACAAGAAATTAAATATTTTTTTCATATTTTCTGGTATGCCAGAATTTTGAAATTGTCGTCATGGATGATTTTTGTATATTAGTAGGCTTTTCAAATGTATGTTTAGTTCATTGAAATAGAAATCATAAACCCATATACATTATATTTCTATACAGATTTAAAACCTTTTAACAAAGGTTTTGGTTCTTACGTATTAACGCTACCTTTGCTACAGTTGCGCCAATAAAGAGCAATCTTGTTGTTCGCACAAGCACGCAGTTATCTTTTGAACGCCAACCGTAGCTACAGATTTGGCGGTTTTAAATGAAATTCTGCTTCCCTCAAACCAGTTGTCTTTTCTAAGTCCCACATGATAAGCACTCTGACTGAAATTGCATTTCCAAAACTTACGTTTACCAAAATAAAGTTTCATGTCATGGGAATTGGGACATTTTCGTTTTTTTGATAAAATATTTCGCTGCTGAAAAAATAAAATTGCATCTTGTTCTGTTTCTGGCAAATCCCAAATACGCATTTTCGTAGCACTAAAAAATGGCGTCAAAAGTCAGCAAATCTGTAGCTGTTAGATTGGCGCCACTTAAAACCGCCAAGCCTGTAGCCAAGGTAGCGTTAATACGTAAGTACCAATGTTTTTCGACAATTAAGTATAAAAATTCTACAAGACAATTAAATGGATTTTAACAAGATGCTTCGAAAAATTTGTCAGACTAGTTGGCCCATTTTAGAGGATTCGATTGATATTTGCCAAGCGCTTTAAAACTTACAATTACTATTTTGAGAAATAGGAAGACGTGATGAGCGTAATAAAATATTTCACATAGAAAATGTCCGATTAAAGCTTTTCTATTTTTTACCAATACAACACGAAATGTAAGGCAACTTCTCCTGCCAATCTTACTGGATTTCAATTATTGCCCTATCTACTACTATGCCCAAAAAGTAAGACCAATTTTCTTATTTCAAAAACTCTTTATTTATTCGTCCAAATTTATTTCATCGCCCTCAAAGTAATCTCCTCCGGACACAATGCCCCTATGCCAACTTTTTTTCTTGTCCTCAATGCATACTAAAAAGTCATCGGCAGGGATGGCCTTCAAAGCGCGCAGTGATTCACGTTGAATCTCTTCAATCGACTCAAACCGGTGCCCCCGAAGTGGCATTTTGAGTTTAGGGAATAGCCAGAAATCAAACTGTGTGAATACGGTGGTTGTGGAACGATATGGGTTTCATTTTTGGCTAAAAGTTGACGAAAAATTGATGCAGTGCGAGCTGGCGCATTCAGTGTTTTCAGTACCAACCGAGATTTGACGCGTTTGAGGCCCAAAAGGAATTGGCCGATCCTTTTGAAATTCCAACATCAGCAGCAAGGTCTCTAATTGTAAATCAACGGTTTGCAAGCACCAAATCTAATATTTTTTGACGTGAGATTCGTCAGTTGAAGTTGATGGTCGATTAGAGGGCTTTTTGTCTTCACCGCGTTCTCTGCCTTCTTTGAACTGTTTATACCACTTCTAAACATTTCTTTCCGATATGGGAATGCTCACCAGAATACCTTCTGCCACATTCTATACGTTTCCACAAACAAAATTGAATGCAAGTTCTTTGCTCAATTAATTCAGACATTTCAAAAGTCGCCGGAATCAGTTTTAGCGTCTCACAAGGCCAAGCGTAACACAAATGAATATTTTACGTCACATTTCACACATATGTCAAGGACAGTGCCAGCAACCAAAAAAAAAAAAACAAAATTGAAATTCCACAAGCCCGGGAATTTTAAATTGAAATTGCGTCTTACTTTTTCGACACAGTAGTACACAGCAGAAACATTGTTGTTCCACCTAGTCAACAATAATTATTATTGCTATAAGATGGTTAATAAGTTAAGCGGGTCATTACAGAGAGCATATTTGAAAATTTCATAAATGAAAATTGCGATAACGATATACGCTTCGGAATCAAATATTATAGCAATAAATACAAATAATAATTTTTAATTTCGAAAATAGAATTATTTGCTTTTATTTCCAACCAAAAATTTAAAGTTAAATGCCGACGAAATATTTATGGATATAAATCAGCATATATTTTTTCTGCCATTACTCAACCGAGTTGGTCTATCCTAAAATGCCACCCATATATTTCTCAGCTGTCAGAGATCCATTACCAGTGATGTAGAGATTCGTGGAATGCCGGCCATTGCCCAACTTTTTCCCAAATGCGACACTCTCCTGCACAAATGTAGGATTGTTCCCATTCCTATGTTTTCTTCAAATGAAAAATTGTACTTTTTCAGGAGGGAGCGTAAAGTGGGTTTTATCGGAGACAGCATTATTCCATTTATTTCTCTCCTAACAGACATGCCCTTCTACCAACTTTCTGCAAACAAGCACGGTAACTTGCTACCTAAGGAACACATACCATAGGTTCATGAGCCGAGACCTACAGGGTGGAGTTGGTTTTGGAGAGTTTGAACCATAACTCTGTGGACAGTAGCTGGAAGATGGTGGTGTTTAAGAAGAATGGCATTTATATTTTTTCATATCAATTTTGCTGGTCCCCAACGTAGAGTATCGACTCTTATTCAGTTTGTTTATCATCGTGATAATTTATTGTTTGTTAGAAAGCTGAGATACATGCCAAATGACTCCAGATTTTAGAAATCGCATTTTGTTACACTCCTATGGCTAGGCTTTCGTTTGTCGGTCTACGGTCAGTTTGCGCACACTTTAAGCTAATTAGGCTCGGACCTACAGCTTAAAGTGGATTCGAAATTCCATGGATTGGTTTGCAAAAGCCAATATTTCAAAATTGCAAATAAAATTTGCATTGTCAGGCATTTTAAAATATGTCTTTTTATCACTCTTCCTTTTTTTTTTTCAAATTCACTTGAGCATTTATTTCGTTATTTTTCTTTTTCTTTTATTCGTTTTAACACATTACTGTCAATTGTGTTCCATTTCCTCCTAAACCACCATCAACTCTAATGTTTCGTTCAGCCATCGATCTTCCCGATGCAAAGCAGTCAACGGATATTGATCATTTTCACCTTTTTCATCAAGTAAGCCAAAAGCCTAATTTCGTGCGCAAAAAAGCCAACGCGAGATTTTCAAAATCGCAAGAAAATTTTACATTTGAAAATATAAATTTGTATCACTCTTTCTTTTTTTCAAATTCGCTTGAGCATTTATTTCGATATTTTTCTTTTTTATTTTATTCGTTTTAACATATTACTGTCAATTGTGTTCCATTTCCTCCTAAACCACCATCAACTCTAATGTTTCGTTCAGCCATCGATCTTCCCGATGCAAAGCAGTTAACGAATGTTGATCATTTTCACCTTTTCATCAAGTGAAAATGATCACAACAACTTTTCCAAAAGCAGAATTTCGTTAGCAAAAGCAAAGAATTAAAATCGCAAATAAAATGTGCATAGTCAGACATTTGAAAATATACATTTTTATCATTTTCAATTTCGATTGGAAAAAGGTTTTTTTTTTTAAAGTTATTTCATTATTTTCATTTATTTTATTCGTTTTAACACGCTTGGGACATTTATTTCTTTACTTTCATTTATTTCATTACTTTCATTTATTTTATTACTTTCATTTGATTTATTCGTTTTAACGCATTTGGACATTTATTTCATTACTTTCCTTTAGTTTATTAGTTTTAAGGCGCTTGGACATTTATTTCTTTACTTTCCTTTAGTTTATTCGTTTTAACGCGCTTGGACATTTATTTCATTACTTTCCTTTAGTTTATTCGTTTTAACGCGCTTGGACATTTATTTCTTTACTTTCCTTTAGTTCATTCGTTTTAACGCGCTTGGACATTTATTTCTTTACTTTCCCTTAGTTTATTCGTTTTAACGCGCTTGGACATTTATTTCTTTACTTTCCCCTTAGTTTATTCGTTTTAACGCGCTTGGACATTTATTTCATTACTTTCCTTTAGTTTATTCGTTTTAACGCGCTTGGACATTTATTTCTTTACTTTCCTTTAGTTTATTCGTTTTAACGCGCTTGGACATTTATTTCTTTACTTTCCTTTAGTTTATTCGTTTTAACGCGCTTGGACATTTATTTCTTTACTTTCCTTTAGTTTATTCGTTTTTAACGCGCTTGGACATTTATTTCTTTACTTTCCTTTAGTTTATTCGTTTTAACGCGTTTGGACATTTATTCCTTTAAATATTTTATCAATGTATGCTTATCTTAAGTATATAACTTCCAATAAATAATTAACAAGATACGTTACTGATATCACTTATTTAAAATAGAGTATTCGATGAGATCATATATTTAAAAGTCCGCTTCCTATTCTAAATCAAGTCTTGAGAAAAGTAATAAAACTGACTGGAAAATAATTATTAACGTTTCCAAAGAGTAAATCAAACATTTATATGAGCTTGTCAAGGAGGTGGAATATTACCAGTCTAACTATTCTTGACTATACATCTCAAATTTCGTCATTTCATTTTAACTAATACGCTTCACTGAAAGGAATATATCATTCTGGAATTTTCTATAAGAAATTTTTAAATCGCGTAAAGTAATTTCTAACTTTCAAATTATTCAAATTCAAACACGAAAGTTTAGACATTTGCATTTTTCATCAAAATACTACATTCCGGTAATTATATCAAGAATATTTTGAAATTTTAGTTAAATCAACTCACATATTTAAAATTTAACCTCAGAACTTTCATTGAAAAACATTTATCTTCTAAATTCAAGCAGAAAATAAAGTTAAATTAATGCATTTTTATCTCAACATTTGAGATAAAAAATTTTTTCACAATTTTTGTTTTTAACATTTTATAATTATTTTAACTTTCACTACTTATTGGGTTAACATTTTATAATTTATATGTTTGTTTAACTTTTTTTTCATTTAATAACTCGTCAATAATGCGGCTTCAAAAAAATTTGTTTTGCTAAAAAATATTTACGAGCCCTAAAAAAACAGACATTATTTGTAATAGTTTATAAGGGTTATATATTAATTGTGGAATATAATTTCCCATACTCAATATATTTCCATTTACTCTTTCAAATTATTATTTGTTAAAAAATAACAACATTGCAAAAACCCCATTCTTAAAGAGTAATTAATTGCGTGTAATATAAAAATTGCGTAAATTTTTACGTTTACCTTCTTGGAAAACAGTTGTACGATACACAAAAACATTTTCAGTCGCTTACAATGGACTAAACTTAAAATAAACATTACGTGACTTTTTTAAAAAATTTTAAACTATTACTCTATGTTCTTATAGATTATTTATATGAAACTGATTTTTAAAACTTTGTAAAAGTACTTTTTATACAGAATATTTCAGCACCAATTTCATTCTCATAAACGACGCAATGATAGGAGGAAAATTGGACAAAGCAATAACACGAACACGGAACAAGCGGAGATGCATCTGGTTTAAGCGGCTACGGATGTAGGACAACCTCACAGAGCTTATAAAGTGCAATAACATCTGAAGAGCTGTACTCACTCTTAGTCTCTTTTGAAGCCTGCCCCAACGGTTATCTGAAAGGGATTCTTTCTAGAGAACCTCAATAAGTTGTGAACGAACTATACAGACTCCAGATTGAATATTACTGTCCTTAGCTGCAGGACAATCCCAAATTTCAATGCGCAAGCTGCAGTGTAACATATGGAATGTCCCGCTGCATTATCCCGCCCTATGATTCTGCGAGAAAATAATATGCATTTGTAGTTCATCTTTGTTGACCATGTTACTTTAAAAAAACGCATATTCAGGTTGAACTTTAAATTCTGATATTTTTTATCTAAATTACGCAAAGAAAACATTTACGACCCTGTATTGTTATGTGATACTAAATCATTTCACAAAATAAATTTGTAAACCTGGTCATGAGACACAATGCATTATTAAAATTTATTACGATTGCAACATTAAAATATTTATATTCATATACTCACTACACAAACTCGCCAACTAACTATTTATATACCTAAACATATCTACGCAAACTGACTAAAAGAGCATTAAAATTTCAATCTTCGTGCAAAATTGCTTCCTTTATAAATAAGGCATACTTAAAAGTTTTTAAAGATAACAGACTCTCATGTGTGTCAAAACTTAGACTATAAACAAATTTTAAATTTTCTCTTTCAATCTTACATTTGTTTTTAATGTATTCTTAGATAGTTTTCTCAGCTGCTACACACACAAAAATTGAAAATATTTGGATTGAATTACAGAATTTCTTAATAATAATAATAAATGCTAAAATATATTTTTATTATTACTATCTATTTGAGTAATGCAACAATTGATAAAATCCTAAAAAATAGTAAGCGATTATATGCATCAAACGTTTCTTGATAAAAATGTTTATTTTGAGAAAAGTTTTTAAATGTAATTAAGAATTATAAAAATCTATTCAGATAAATTATATTAAATAAAATAATTCAAAGTAATTGATTTTTAGATCAGTATTGGAAATATTTTGTGGCAATTTAAACGAATATAGATCTGAGTCGTACATACTTCGAAAAATTATGGTTTCAGTCCAGTAATCTAAAAATATCGCTAATAATGCATTTAACACGCACTTTTTCAATACCTTTTTGCAATTATCTGATTAGCGTTTTTAAATTTTCCCCGTGTTTCCAGCATGTGCACAAATGCATTTCCACAGTCATTTAAAACCTTTTTCCCTTTCGTAGATGTAGTGAAATTGCTGTTTTTCTTTTCGTTGAATCCTGAGGAATAATGATTCTTCAATCTTAGTAATGGCATTAATCAAACGCACGGCATTTAAGACATGCGTAAGAACTAGCATCCCCATCACGATGCAGTTAAAACATGTCTAACTTTAAAAGTGTGAAAAAATTAAGTCGTTGGTACAAGTTCAAAAGACGTCAAACTGAAGTCCTTTATAATTGTCGAACACTCGCTAGTAAGTACTTAGCATAAATCAAGCTGATAATGAAAGTGCTTCGTTCAATTAAAAACAAAATATTCTGAATTATAACACCTAAAAAAGTTCTTCAAACAGTCGTATGTTATGTGCTGTTCATCATCAGATTTAAAAGTTATATTATGTTTTTATATAAATGTTTAATCGTATAATTAGATTTCTTATCTAAGCTGAGCCTATATATATATATATATATAATTCTTGATTTATTATATAATAAAAAAAAATTTACCACTAGGAAAAGAAGATATTTTAAAATCTTCTAAAAGAATCTAAAATTACTGAAGAAATAATGCATTAATCTCTTAAATAATTCAGAAAAGGAATTTATTTTTATTATTAAGAACAAAATTTTATAATGACACTATAGATTCTTTTCTCGTTAAATTTCTTTTTAACAAGCTACAAATATCTAGTCATGAATTCAATTTTAGAAAATGAGAAAAGAAAGATTTTCCGGGAGAGTTGTGAACTCAATTGAAAACCTCACATAAAAAATTTCCGCAGTTTGCAGCGTTAAAGAATTTTCTAGACGCAAATGCATAAGTGCAACTCATTCTAAGCTACTCATTTTAAAATTAAATTTTTTATTTCTATTTTTCAATTCGAATCAGCTAAATTTAAAAGTTCTTCCATTCAAAATTAGTATAAATCTGCAATTACAAAATAAATAAAATTTGCCTGTAATTACGCAAAACGGTTTAGTTAACAAAGTAACGAATTAATTCAACTCTAAAATTTTGTTCTAAACAAACAATTTTACTTATTAGCCATCGTAAAGAATTTTGTAATTGCTTGCGTACCAAATATTTTTCTCCGATATAGTTGAATAATGGGCAAGTTTAAAAATTATGTGACTTATTTCCAATATAAAGAATTACTAAATAAACATCAAATTATTTGCTTCATATCCCCTCTCTGAAAATTAATCTTCTTTTAAATTTTATTAAATAAAAATTGAATAAATCTTTAGTGGTAACTTTTAACGAACACGATTCATAAAAAATGTTATGAAAGGAAAGTCCATTCATTGAAACTATAATTTTCTAGTATTTAAAAAGTTTTTTATTGAGTTGCGATTTAATCCACTGCAAATTATAAAATCTGTAATACAAGGTCGTTAATTGTAATGTATGCGTATTAGACTATTACATGTTGATTTTGGTCTCAAATTCTTTCAATAGTTGAAAATTTGAATTACTGAAACTTTCCAATAAGAGTTTCAAAATCTCTTATTTGCAAGATTTACTTCTGATACTCAGATTAACGTTTGCCTGTCCATTTTTCTTGCAAATTTTTCATTACAAAATATATATTTAAAATTAAATTAAATACATTATATAACCAATAAAATATTTTTAACATTGAATACGTGTAAAAAGACATTTTTCAGGACAAGTTTCCTTAAATACACTTTTAAAATTAATGCAAATTATAATATTATTTTAGTAAGTTAAACCTTCTATAATAAAAGAGAATGGGAAAATGTTTTTATTTTTTATAAATAATAAGATTTCATATTCCCAATACCTATCAAATTGATTCATGTATGCTTGTTAACTTGCCTATCGATTTTTAAATTCTTTTTTAAAAACTGTCACTTATTATATATGGAAATGACAAATGTCAAATACAAGTACAGCAACAAGAAA
>BPLR01007608.1:0-17831 GCA_021605095.1 Caerostris extrusa
TCACAAGAAACTCTCGTTCCCAACCAAGAAATCGAGGTCGATACACTTCTTCTCATCGAAGTAAGTCTCACAATCGCTCTTACAATCCTTCTGGCAAATACTGTTTTTAACATTTTCGTTTTCGAGAAAAAAATATTTTCGATAAATGCAAAGCTCCATGCATGGAAAAATAATCCTTCGGAAAACCAGAATCAGCAACAAAATTAGCGGCAGACTCTGCTGCTTAAAAATACAAAAATTGCTGTCAATTACGTCTATTTGTCAACGACAAAAACGGGTTTACGCTTTTTGCTGATTGACAGTGGAGCAGACGTAAGTCTTATTCCTTATACTTCTAAACACAAATTTATTAGTGACTATAAATTATATGCTGCAAATAATACCGCATCGATACTTTTGGTACAGAAATTTAAAATCTTGATCTGGGTTTGCGCCGAGAATTTCAATTCCCGTTTATTGTGGCCAAAATTGTAAAACCTATACTAGGTGCCGATTTTTTAATAAGTTCACTTTATTAATTGATATTAAGCATAAAATATTAATTGATGGTGTAACTAACCTGCAGTTTATGGTGACATTGCACCCATCTCCATTAATGAAAGTAAATACAACGAGCAGCTTATGTAAATATTCTGATTTATTTTCTATGTATCCCAACATAACAAAACCAAATTTTCTTAATTCAAATGTAAAACATCATATTATAACTAAAGGACAACACATAAATTGTAAAGCAAGACAATTAGATCCAAAATGGTAGAAAATAGCTAAAAGAGAATTTAAATATATGCTAGACAATAACATCATTAGTCCATCTAGCTCGGAATGGCAAGTCCATTACATATAGTTATAAAGCCTCAACCTCAAAAATCAAAGTTATCATAGAATATCCATTGCCAGAAAATATGCACGAATTACGTTCCTTCTTAGGAATGATCAATTTTTATCGTAATTATATAAATAATGCCGCAAAAACTCAAGCCCTCAACATGAACTTTTGAAAGGATCTACAAAAAAATGATCTACGCAAAATACCATGGACCGATGAAACTAGACAAAGTTTTGAAAAATGCAAACAAGATGTTGCTCAAATAGCGTTAATGGCATATCCCAACCTCGATTGCCCTCTGGCCCTTCTCCCAGATGCATCTGATTGGGCTATTGACTCAGTTATTCAACAAAAAGAACCAAATGGATGGAAGCCAATGGCATTTTTTCTAAAACACTTAATGATGCTCAGAAAATTACAGCATTTACGACCGTGAACTTTTGGGTATATATTTATCCATTAAACATTTTAAGCATTTACTTGAAGGTCGAGATTTCAATATTTATACTGATCATAAGCGGTTAATATTTGCTTTTAAGCAAAACAATGATAAAGCCTGCCCCCAGACAATTAAGACACCTACAATATATCTCCCAATTCTCAACTAACATATACCATATCAGTGGTCGAAACAATGTGGTATCAGACAGACTGTCTAGAATTAAGGAAATCGATTCACCTATTGTCGATTATGACATGATAGCAGATGCACAAATTAATGATGATGAACTACCACAATTAAAATTACATTCCAAATCATTACATTTTAAAGAACACCAATTGCCATCAGGAAAGCTCTTGTATTGTGATACCTCTACTTCCAGTACCAGACCATTCATACCAAAAAAATTTGCGAATGACAATATTTAATACAATTCACAGTTTAGCTTATTCTGGTATTCGAAATACTGTAAAAGAAATGACTAAAAGATTCATTTGGCCAAATATGAAAAAAGATGTTAAACAGTGGACTCATACTTGCGTCAACTGTCAGAAAAATAAAATAACTAAGCATACAAAATCAGAATATTCACAATTTCAAGCACCAGATGAGAGATTTAGTGTCGTTCATATAGATTTAATTTGACCTTATTCACCTTCTAATGGATACACATACTGCTTGAAGTGTATTGATAGGTTGACCTCTTGGATGGAAGTGGTACCATTATCAAATATCACCGCAGAAAGTATAGCAAAAGCTTTTTATGAGCTTTGATTACCCGATTTGGTGTACCTACTTGTGTTATTACTGACAGAGGCACTCAATTTATTTCAGAACTATTTCGCAGTTTAGCTGCGCTATGTGGTGTTATAGTAATCCATACGTCTTCTACCATCCTCAGAGTAATGGAAAAGTTGAATGTTTTCACAGTACCTTGAAAACAGCTATTATATGTCATAGCAGCGTTCGTTGGACGGACACATTACCAACGGTTCTTATGGGTTTGCGAGCTGCTCTACATGAGGACTGTAAGTATACAATAGCGGAAATGGTTTATGGCAAAACTATTAAATTACTAGGCGAATTCTTTGAAGAATCCAGATTGCCAATATCTGATGCTAATTTTGTAAGCAATCTCCGAAAACTGATGGCCGACTTAAAACCATACCAATCCAAAAAAAAAAAAAAAAAAAAAAAAAAATTTAAACAAAAGACCTTTATTCCAAAAGATTTGTACACATGCTCACATGTGTTTCTGCGAATTGACAGAGTTAAAAACCTTTAGAACCCCCATATGAAGGACCTATTTGGTATTGCAAAGATCCAAAAAACATTCTTCTATCAATTAAAAATAAACAAGTTAATATTTCCGTGGATAGATTAAAACAGGCATATGTGTTACAACCTAATGAACTTCTGAATCCAACATCATCAAATGATCATACATCTGTGCCGAGTGAGCAAACATTTATACCAAGTCAGCAAGTTGCACAACCAAACACAACAACACGTTGTGGAAGTCAAGTAAAACTTCCTGTTCGTTTCAATGACATTATTGACTTTTCTTCAAACTTATAATTCGTCCATGTCCATTTTAAAAATTAACTAGATTTATTGTATGTAAATGTTTATATGTAATTGTATTTGTAATTATTTTGTGCAATTTAAATTTGTATCAATGTGTATTTGTTCGCTATTATTTGTATAGATATATTAATTCTTCTACCATTTTTAAAGTAACGTAACTTTGTTACAGGTAGGGGAGTGATGTAGCTTCACCTATTGATGGAAAATGGAGTAAGAATTTAACAACTTTTACTTTCACTGTTAAAAAGGGAATTTTTCCTGCTAGAATGAAAACAGAACGTAAGTGGCGTTAGAAATGGAATAAAGATGTTGTAAAAGTGAAAATTGATTATCGTCTTTTTTTTTTGCCGTATGGATTTTAATAACACTACGCAACCTTTTACAAAGCACTGTTCGCACTGTTCTAAATATTTTTAATTAATTCCTTAATCATCTACATTTTTGAAATTTTTCATTTTATAATTTTATTAAATAAATAATTCTCTTTTAAAAAAAAAAGGGCATTTAATTATCGATTTTGCTTATTAACTCAAAGGGCATGAGACCACCGCTATGTTTCAACATTTTAAAAAGAAGGACCTAGTGGCCGCTACGCGGCCAGGATCTCCGTAATAATCTACAATAACAATAAGAATGAACGCTGCGTTCTATATTGTGGCGCCATCTATTGTAATTCATATGAACAAATAGAATAAAAAAAAATTGATGGCTAAATGTTTCTACAATGAACATTTCGAATAAATGTATTAAATTCAAGTTAATTTCAAATTTTATTACTATTTAATATTTTTAATTCTCCACCACCATGCACAATTTTTTCCACTTTCCCGCTAAACTTTTTTAATTTCAAAAAGGACTGAATTTTGTTTAGAACTATTACGTTTCATTTGCCTCCTTTTATATATAATCTTGTTAAATATCCAAATTGTTAAATAATTTCATATTAATAAATATTCACAAATTACTTGCTATCTGTGAATTGAAGAATTGAAGCAATTCTTTGTTCCTCATTTATAATTTGAACAGAATTTCGTAAACGCATTCTTTTCCCACAGAAAATCCACCATTATGTTATATCTAGAAATAATAAAATTCCCAAAAATAAGGTTAGTTAAATAATATTTATTTAAAAACATATTTATGACATTTCTCCATATTTTTATCACTCCTTTATTGTAGATTAATACGTAGATCATTGGCAGCGTAGCAGCCTCCATCTCCTTCGTTGTTAGATGTTAAAACATAGCGATGGTTTCGTGCCCTTTGAGTTAATAAGAAATAAAAGATAATTAAATGCCATTTTTAAAAGATTTATTTATTTATTAAAATTAAAAAAAAAAAAGATTACAAACAAAAATTTCGAAATAAAAAAGAATTAAATGGAGTATAGATATTAATGAATTCAGTTGCCTATAATCGAAAAATAAAACAGAATGAGCAATTGTCAAATTAGGAGAAAAATAGCTTAGAAAAAAAAAGGGAATTCTTTTCGCCTAGACCAGGGGTCTCCAAACTACGGCCCGCGTGCCAAATCCGACCGCTAGTGTCATCAATTCGGCCCGTGACAGCGATTAGCTTATTGTTGCTGTAATAAGTTGGATAAAAAAAACAGAATGATAACAACTCGATTTTATTTACTTGCTAGGTGTTGGAATTTTTATGCTTTAGTTCGCGCCACGCAGCGTCACGTGTTAGTTTTATAAAAATCGTTTGGAACCGATTCAGAATTGCGCTGTTGCCATGGAGATGGGCTGTTGGTTGCTGTGGAGACGGGCTGTTGCCGTGGAGACCAGCTGTTGCTGTGGAAACGAGTTGTTTTATTCTAAAAAAGAACTTTTGAATTGTTTTGCCTTTGAATTGTTACCATCAACCCTATATATCTTTGTAAATATTGTTTGTAAATAAATGAAGATTCCATAAATGTTTGAATAGATTGATCAATACTTCTCGGACCATCAGAAAGCCGCGGCTAACAAGAAAAATTGAAACCACTAAATAAACAAGATAGTTGTAGTGACACTAGGTAAAGCTTAATGATAAGCATAATATGCAGAAAATTTAACTTAAGCATAGAAATTAACAAATAATTGAAATGAATCCCACTAACATTATAAACCAGTGAACATCCCGCGGTTATCCTAGGTAGTTATATTGGGGTACACAGTATTGCATATGTATGTATATCGATGTATGGAATGTATATATCCTGAATCAAACATATGATTTTTATCCTGAAAATCCCTCTGGAACAGAAAAGCTAAATTAGCGCGAATGAAATATCAGGGTATCCACTTGTAAAAAATACTAATGAGATTTATGTAATTGTGATTTTTCACTGACAATAGTTTGTAGTTCTGGATCAATTTTACTTGTACCAATTACAGTAGAACTTCTGTAAGTCGAACTTCAAGAGAGACGCCAAATAATTCGAGTTATAGAGTTGTAGCGGCTTTGTAAAGGTTGCGGAGTGTTATTAAAATCCATACGGCAAAAAAAAAAAAAAAAAAAAAGTCGATAATCCATTTTTACAATTACAACATCTTTATTCCATTTCTAACGCCAACTACGTTCTGTTTTTATTCTAGCGGGAAAATTCCCTTCTTAACTGTGAAAGTAGAAGTTGTTAAATTTGTACTCCATATTCCATCAATCAATCAATCACTACATCACTCCCCTACCAGTAACAAAGTTACGTTACTTTGAAATTGGTAGAAAAATTAATATATCTATACAAATAATAGCGAACAAATACACATTGATACAAATTTAAATTGTACAAAATAATTACAAATGCAATTACATATAAACACTTACATAGAATAAATCAAGTTAATTTTTAAAATGGGACATGTCGAATTATAAGTTTGAAGAAAAGTCAATAATGTCGTTGAAACGAACAGGAAGTTTTACTTGTCTTCCACAACGTGTTGTTGTGTTTGGTTGTGCAACTTGCTGACTTGGTATAAATGTTTGCTCACTCGGCACAGATGTATGATCATTTGATGACGTTGGATTCAGAAGTTCATTAGGTTGTAACACATATGCCGGTTTTAGTCTATCCACGGAAATATTAACTTGTTTATTTTTAATTGATAGAAGAAAGTTTTTCGGGGATCTTTGCAATTCCAAATAGGGTCCGTCATATGCCAATTCTAAAGGTTTTTTAACTCTGTCAATTCGCAGAAACACGTGGGAGCAAGTGTACAAATCTTTTTGGAATAAAGATCTTTTGTTTACATTTTTTTTTTTTTTGGATTGGTATGGTTTTAAGTCGGCCGCCTGTTTTCGAAGATTGCTTACGAAATTATCATCAGACATTGGCAATCTGAATTCCTCAAAGAATTCGCCTGGTAATTTAATAGTTTTTGCCATAAACCATTTCAGCTATTGTATACTTACAGTAATCATGTAGAGCAGCTCGCAAACCCATAAGGACAGTTCGCAATGTGTCCGTTCAACGAACGTTGTTATGACATCTAATAGCTGTTTTCAAGGTACGAGGAAGACGTTCAACTTGTCCATTACTTTGAGGATGGTAAGAAGACGTATGATTTACTATAACACCACATAGCGCAGCCAAACTTAGAAATAGTTCTGAAATAAATTGAGTGCCTCTGTCAGTAATAACACAAATAGGTACACCAAATCGGGTAATCCAATGCTCATAAAAGCTTTTGCTATACTTTCTGCAGTGATATTTGATAACGGTACCACTTCCATCCAAGAGGTAAATCGATCATACACGTCAAGCAGTATGTGTATCCATTAGAAGGTGAATAAGGTCCAATTAAATCTATATGAACGACACACTAAATCTCTCATCTGGTGCTTGAAATTGTGAATATTCTGATTTTGTATGCTTAGTTATTTTATTTTTCTGACAGTTGATGCAAGTTTGAGTCCACTGTTTAACATCTTTTTTCATATTTGGCCAAATGAATCTTTTAGTTATTTCTTTTACAGTATTTCGAATACCAGAATAAGCTAAACTGTGAATTGTATTAAATATTGTCATTCGAAAATTTTTTGGTATGAATGGTCTGATACTGGAAGTAGAGGTATCACAAATGCAAGAGCTTTCCTGATGGCAATTGGTGTTCTTTAAATGTAATGATTTGGAATGTAATTTTAATTGTTGTAGTTCATCATCATTAATTTGTGCATCTGCTATCAAGTCATAATCGACAATAGGTGAATCGATGTCCTCAATTCTAGACAGTCTGTCTGCTACCACATTGTTTCGACCACTGATACACAAAAGTTCGCGGTCGTAAACGCTGTAATTTTTCTGAGCATCATTAAGCTTTTTAGAAAAATGCAATTGGCTTCCATCCATTTAGTTCTTTTTGTTGAATAACTGATCCAATAGCCCAATCAGATGCATCTGGGAGAAGTGCCAGAGGGTAATCCAAGTTGGGATATTCCATTAACGCTATTTGAGCAACATCTTGTTTGCATTTTTCAAAACTTTGTCTGGTTTCGTCGGTCCATGGTATTTTGCGTCGATCTTTTTTGTAGATCCTTTCAGAAGTTCATGTAGAGGGGCTTGAGTTTTTGCGGCATTATTTATATAATTACGATAAAAATTGATCATTCCTAAGAAGGAACTTAATTCGTGCATAGTTTCTGGCAATGGATATTCTATGATAGCTTTGATTTTTTGACGTTGAGGTTGTGAGCCTTCCGCAGATATTTGATAGCCTAAAAATTTATTACAGGTACTCCCAAAACTGATTTGCTAATATTAATCCGTAGACCATATTTATCTAAACGCTGGAAAACTATTTTAAGATGTGGATGATGTTCTTCCTCGCTAGAAGAGGCGATCAACACATCTTCTAAGTATGGATACACAAAGTCTAGACCATAAAGAACTTCATTTATAAACCTTTGAAATATTTGCTGGGGCATTTTTGAGACCAAAACTCGTCACATTCAATTGATAAAGTCCAAAAGGTGTGATGATGGCAGTTTTTGCCTTATCTTCATCTGCTACAGGAATGTGATAATATGCTTTAGTAATGTCAATTTTAGAAAATATAGTTTTATTAATTAAAATATGTTGAAAATCCTGTATTCGAGGTATGTTATATCTATCAGGTATAGTTAAATCAATCAATCTTCTATAATCACCACACGGACGAAAAGAACCATCTTTCTTTGTTAGTATATGTAATGGACTCGCCCATTCTGAGCTAGATGGACTAATGATGTTATTGTCTAGCATATATTTAAATTCTCTTTTAGCTATTTCCAACCGTTTTATATTTAATTGTCTTGCTTTACAATTTATGGGTTTTACTTTAGTTATAATATGATGTTTACATTATGTTTGACATTTGAATTAATAAAATTTGGTTTTGTTATATTGGGATACATAGAAATTAAATCAGAATATTTACATAAGTTGCTCGTTGTATTTACACTTTCATTAATAGAGATGGGTGCAATGTCACCATAAACTGCAAGGTTAGTTACACCATCAATTAATCTTTTATGCTTTATATCAATTAATAAATTGAACTTATTTAAAAAGCTGCATCTAGTATAGGTTTACTAATTTTGGCCACAATAAACGGAATTGAAATTCTCGGCGCAAACCCAGATCAAGATTTTAAATTTCTGTACCAAAAGTATCGATTGCGGTATTATTTGCAGCATATAATTTATAGTCACTAATAAATTTGTGTTTAGAAGTATAAGGAATAAGACTTACGTCCGCTCCACTGTCAGCCAGAAAGCGTAAACCCGTTTTTGTCGTTGACAAATAGACGGAATTGACGGCAATTTTTGTATTTTCAGCAGCAGAGTCTGCCGCTAATTCTGTTGCTGATTCTGGTTTTCCGAGGATTATTTTTCCATGCACATGGAGCTTTGCATTTATCAGGAAAATATTTTTCTCGAAAACGAAAATGTTAATAACAGTATTTGCCAGAAGGATTGTAAGAGCGATTGCGAGACTTACTTCGATGAGAAGAAGAGTATCGACCTCGATCTCTTGGTTGGGAACGAGAGTTCCTTGTGACACTCAGTTTTCAAGTTTATTATCCAAAGTTACAATTTGTTGTTGTAACTCAGTTATGGCATCTGATCCTGATGAAATAATATTACTTACGCAGTAAAGTTCTTGTTTTGGTTGCATTTCAATAATAAGATCTGCCATTAATGAGAGTTTCTCCATTCCTTCATCACTAACTAGTAAAATATTCCGCACGGAATCAGGCATTTTGTAGGAATAACGTTGTTAGCACCTTATCAGTTATTCCATCAGTAGCCAGGTTTCTTATTTTTTGTAAAAGTTGACTGGGTTTAAGATCTCCCAAGTCAAGTCCTATCAGAGTCTCTGAAGACGTTTATTTTCGCTTTCTTTAAAAGTATTCAGTAATCGTGTTTTAGCAGCGGTATATTTTGTTCTATTATCATCACTTATAATGTTCTACAAACTTTCAACAAATTTCGGTTCTAATTGCGAAACTAAATAGTTGAATTTTGTATCCTCGGCTGTTATTCCACAAATTGAAAACTGAGCTTCAACTTGAAAGAACCATATTTCTGGTTTTTCCGTCCAAAAGGAGGTATTTTGACACTTACCCGCGCTACTTCATCTTTTTTCGCCGATCCATTAGTTTCAGTCATTTTGTAAATAATTCACGGTTTGCAAATAATTCACGGTTTTGCAAATAATTCACGGTTTGCAAATAATTCACGGTTTGCAAATAATTCACGGTTTGCAAATAATTCATGGATCCCCAAGTATGTGGCGGCTTTGTAAAGGTTGCGTAGTGTTATTAAAATCCAGACTGCCAAAAAAAGACGATAATCCATTTTTACAATTACAACATCTTTATTCCATTTCTAACGCCAACTACGTTCTGTTTTTACTCTAGCGGAAAATCCCCTCTTAACAGTGAAAGTAGAAGTTTTTAAATTTGTACTCCATTTTCCATCAATAGGTGTCGCTACAGAGTTTTCGAGTTATGGGGATTTGGACTTAAGCGGATTTTTGTGAGGAAATATTCGACTTGTAGAGGTTTAAATTCTTTCTAACTTATTTTGAGTTAGAGAGGTAAAATAAATAAAAATTCAAGTTTCAGAGGTAATAAACATGTTTATTTGCAACTTAAAAGTTATAATATGTACTAGAATAAAAATCAAAATAATTCAGAAACAACCTTAAAATTAAAAAAATATTATGCATTAAAAAAGTCAGTTATTATTATTATTTTTTATTTTGCTTTAGACAATTCGATACTTCTCTATCTATAGCATTATCTAAGCTATAAAGAGCAGAAAATTCTTTTTCTTCCGAGTTGCTAGTTTGCTCTATGAAATTTGTAAAACATTTAATTCTGTTCTTGCCCTGTTGATAAAAACCCATGGACAGCATGTTATATTATTGGAGTTTTCTATGTCCTCTAAATCAGTTTTCAGTTTTCTGAGCAATTGAATCGATAATTTCATCATCAGATAATGTGCCAGCAGTAATAAATCCGTCAACGCATAGGGTTATGATCACTGGAATCACTGGAAAGATCGTTGATAGAAGAAGCAGGCCCTGCGTTTAAATTTTTAAGAAGTGCATTGTCAAGAGTATTATTGCAGGGATTGTTTTTTCAGAAATATGTGGGATCATTAGGAGCAATAACATTGAATGCATTAAGATTTGTCCATTCGAAGAGAATAGAACCATTTATGTTGCTGCGTCCGTTATTCCATGCAGGATGCTTGGAATTGATGTCACCAAGTAGAAGTACTTGTTGAATGGAGTACGCTATTGAATCAAGTTCTTGTATGAGAAATCTACTAATTGGAGGGCGATAAATGCTAGCAACAGTAATTTTTAGGTTATTCTCGAGATTAATAACGATAGCAGAGTTTACAAAGCTGGTTGTAGTAAAATGAATTTGATGATGATTAATATTTTTTATGAATGCAGATAGCCGTGCCTCCTCCTCTGTGGGTAAGACGATCGGAGCGATATATGATAAAATTTGGAATTTTGAAGGAATCGCCTAGCCAAAGATGTGTTTCTTGGAGAGCAATTACATGAGGTTTATTTTCAGATATAAAATTTCGTGGTTCATTAATTTTACCTTTAAGACTATTGGAGTTCCAAGTCACGCATAAGATATAATTATTGATCGGTCTATTGAATGTTATTGACTGGTTGTTTTTGAAGAGCAGTTATTAAAACAAAAAGATTTGAAAGTACCCCAACTAATTGTTACAGAATGAGCGGATTTTGGAGGCGTTTCCGTGGCAGCCTGCACAGTATTGGAAGAAGTAGTATAGTGAGAGGTCTAGGTAGGAAGAATTGGAAAGTCATCTGAAAAAGGAGGAAGAGTTTGGAGAAGCCTTCCGATGAGCGGGAAGAAACAACTGGTTGGAGTTTTCAGGCTTCATTTGTTGTGCTTGTTTTTTAAGTCTCTCCGTCCAAGCGTTGACCTTCGGGGAGGAGCAGGAGTGAAATTAGTGGCGTTTTTAAGACAACCTGAGAAATTTGCAGTAATAATAAGTAATATAAGGTGGATAGGTGGAAAATTCTTTTTGTTTTGTTCATTTTTTGGTAGGACTATTAGGTATAGAGGTAGATTGCCTTTACCAGCACGATTACGAAGTGGAGTGATAAATTCAGGATGAAAGTGAGAATTTAGAGTTCTTGCATGATGACATTAATTGGAAGATCTGTAGGCAGTCCGAGAATTACAACTTTAAGTTGCTGTTCTTGAGCCAGTTGAAATGTATGACTTTTAAGTTTCAGGTGATCAATTTGCTTCCGTATGGATCTGTAGTCATCAGGTGTGGTTGGAAAAAATTTTTAATTTGCCTCCAGAAGGCGTCCTTCAATCTTTGAATTTGTAATCTGGTTGAAGTTCTTAAGAATTTCAGTAGAATTTTGTATGTTGTTTTAAAATTGGAGGAACATATTTAATAGGAAAAGAAGAAGCAATATTGTGGTAATTGAGATCAGTGTCCATACTGTTTTCGTCCAGATGTAATTTATCAAAATTTCTTCAATTTTAGCAGGAGGTATGTTGTCTGCATCACTAGAACCAAGATTTTCATCGGGGTTAAGGCAAGCAAATTTGGGAGATAACTTGATGACAGTAGGATCACTGGTATTAGGCCGTTTAGCTAAACTTTTTTGTGTGACCTTAAGTTTTTTCTTTTTAGTAGGAATAGCTACCGAGTTGTTTGAATTGTTGAGTTTCACCACGATGAGACTCATTTGCTTCCTTAAGTTTTTATTGGTAATATTAAAAAGCGTAAATTGTATAAAAAGATCTAAATTAGGTATATGAGGTTCAATTTTTAAGCAGTTTTCAATATTGTTCAGATGATCATCGAGGTTTTCGCACTCAATGAATGTTGAAAAGTTGTTGATGCTAATATTAAGTTGATCAATTTCTTGAATAAATTTAAAGGCGGTCTGGTTAGTATTAACGTCAATCAAATGAAGCATACTGGTTGATTGGTCAGCAGGGGGGAGAGAGACATGGTTGTACTGTTTGAGGAGAGCGAAACTCCTTCGCCAACAGCCATAATAGAATAAAATGAACAAAATCAAATATTTAAAAATACTATTGACTATAACAGAAAACAAATATGCCCTTTACTGAGTAAAGGCAGTGAGAAACGCTCGTAGTTTAAAAAGCCCGAACAATTCTGCGCCTACACAGTAAAATACAGAAGAAAAAAAAATGAATTCAATATTTAGCTAAAAGAAAAATACTCATTTTATACAGTGTGCCAATTAATTACTCGAATGCTAGTACCAACATATTTTAATAATATTTACAAAAACATACAAAGGTTATCACTTCCAAAATGATTTTCTTAAAAATTACTTCATAAACATTTTTTTTCAGACATGTATAAAAAAAATCAAGACAAATTATGATATATAAACTTTTATTTTAGTTTCAATATGTTCTCGACAATTAGATAATTTTTGAGAATATTTACAAAAAACAGGACATATATATAATATATATTTACAAAAAGGATGTTTACTACAAAGATAAACAAACTTGCTAATTAGTTAAATAATAACAAGGAATTGTTTTAAATGTCCTTTGTAAAAAAAATCTAAATAATTAAACAATAATTGTCTGGTTAGAGTAGTAGGTGGTAATAGAATAGTTCAACAATAATAGTTAAGTCTGGGTTATTCATAGCTTGAACTATTCTGAAAACATCATCTTCACAGTCATTTTCCAAAATAACATCTTCGCAGTCCAAAATATCATCTTCGCAATCCAAAATACACTCATGTCCATAAATTAAGGATAATGAAGTTCAGGCAAAGAAAGAGACAGAAGCAAAACAAATTTGACTTATTTGTAAAGTCTATTTATTAAACAAAAGGTAAAGAGCAAAAAAAGATGCTATATGTTTGACATAATTAATAAAAATTGCGATTTTTACTTCCTGGAGGAAATTTCAAAAAGAACCTATTTACAAAAAACAGTATAACATGGTTAGTATGATGGTTAATATGGAGTATGTCTCCCGGACGATGCAATACAGGCCTTACAACGCCTAGGCATGCTGAGTATTAAATTATCAATCTGATCTTGGGGAATATTACACCACTCATCAAGTAATGCCCTCCGAAGTTCCGGTTGACAGATGGAAGGGGTTGACGGGCTACAATTCGTTGGCCAAGCATATCCCACACATGCAATATTGGATTCAAGTCCGGTGAGTATGCTGGCCATTCCATACGGGTGATATCCTCCAATTTAAGGCATTCGTCTACAATGTTTGCACGGTGAGGACGAGCGTTGTCATCCATAAACAGAAATTCAGCACCCATGGCGCCCCCGAAACAAACTTACATGTTGTTCCAGAATGACATCCCGATAGATGTGGCCTGTCATCGTTACACTCTGAACATGCAGGTCAGTTCTGGAACCAAGAATAATTCCTCCCCAAACGAGCCATCCAGCACCACCGTATCGGTGTCGTTCAATGGTGTTCTCTTGGTGGCAACGGGTACCTGCCGCTCTCCATATGAAAGTCCGGCGAAAATCAGACTGCAAACTAAACCTGGACTCGTCGGAAAACATCACACAAGACCACTATTGCGGTGTCCACAATGCATGCTCTCTACTCCAGGTTAATTGCATGCGACAGTGAGTTGCGATAAGGGGAACACATCTGACAGACCTACGAGTATATAGACCAATGTGCCCTAAGCGACTGTACACGGTCTGCCTTGAAACTGTCGTACCGGTAGCTGAAGAGAGCTGACGAGACAGGTCTGATGCTGTGCTCCGTCTGTTTCTTTTGGCAGTAACTGCTAAATACCGGTCCTCATTCGGCGTTGTAACTCGGGGGCGACCTGTGCCAGACATCTACTCACATTGCCATCATCTTGGAATCGTTGCCAAAGCCTGGAGATGACACTCTGGGCGATTCCAAGTTCCTCGGATACTTCCAGCGGGGTACGTCCACATTATAGTCGTCCGATAATTCTACCACGTAAAAAATTATCCAAATGCTTCCTTTGTGCCATAACTATGCGATTATTGCACTGAAAGGCTTTTAAACAGCTTGTGAACAATTTTACTTCTTTGCCACCATTTCTTATATACCCCTCTCTTACACTCGTCATTGTGACGTACTATCCGCGCCATCTGGTGGTTTCCTGTAATTTGCATATTCTCCTTCAAGATGTGTGATAATTCTACAGGTGTAATTTTTATTTTAGAGTTCAATTTCTGTGTGATTCTGAATTATCCTTAATTTATGGACATGAGTGTATCATCTTCGCAGTCAGAAGGTTGATTTAATAAATTTTTAATTTACCTTCACTTCTACTAGACGTTGCATAAGCTAAAAATAAACATGTTATAATTATGATTGTTTTAATTTGTATTAAAAAATATATGTCATAACAAAATTGATAATATTATTTAGTAAAATATATTAAAAAATAATTTCTGCGTGTTATGTAACATAATATTTTAAATATATTAAAAATAATATATTTAATAAAGAGATTAAAAATAATTTCTGTTATATATAACATATTATTTTGAATATATTAAAAATAATATATTTAGTAAAGATATTAAAAAAATAATTTCTGCATTGTATAACATAATATTTTAAATATATTAAAAATAATTTCTGTATGACAAAAATTTTAAGAAAAGTTAAACTATACTTACAACTGATTACCTCTTTGTTTATGTCTCTGCTGTCGGCAGCAGATAGTAATCCTTTTCATTAAAAAAGAAAATATGTGTTAAAGTAATTCATTTTCTAAATCAATGATATAATTTTGCAAATTTTCCTGGATAGTGCTTGAAATTTCATTTTTCCCTATGTTGCTTAGAACTTCCTCTGTTTAATCGCCATTATAATTTGTTTTTGTTGCCAAACTCAACGCAAAAATTAATTTAATAATTAATTAATTATCCGGTTATTATTTTGTATAATTAATAATATTTCCTCGGAAAAAGTAATAAAATATAAAAATTCAAATTGAAAATTTGTCGTATCCAGGATAATTTACATTTCCCCCAGAAAACAATTTCCCTATCTTTAATATCTGTGACTAAGTTAATGAAAATGGCAATGCTATGGTTTGTCCCACAAAAAATGAAAATCGTAAATTTAAACTTATGGAGTAATATTTGAAAATATTATCTAGAGTTTAGTCAACATCAGGGTAAACATATATTTTAAGATATATTTATTTTATAGTTTGCTTATTATGAAAGCTATCAATATTTAAATGGGTTGACTCATATTAAATAATTCATTATTAATTATATATATTTTAAAATTCACAGATAGGAAATCACTATAATTAAATTAGTTTCTAATAAGACAGTTTTTATTGAGACACCACGAATAATTTCTGGCCTATTATGGCTTTAAAGATTCATGACTAAACCAAAATGGTACAATATTTCGTATAAGACATGATGCAATATATTTCTTTATGTAACAAAAATAATACAATATATTTTACGTAACAAAATACTATATTTTTATATAACAAAATGATATAATATATTTTTATAAAAATGATATATACGTGATCAATAAAATAATTAAAAATATGCATACAAAATAATACAGTTTTATATAAGCAATACAATGTATTTGTATGTAAACAATGCAATACATTTTTTTTTTCTTTAACCACATCTTGACTTATTATATTGATGATGTCATACCCTCATATATCTCATATGATAATGTCGTAAAATTGTTCTTTGAAATTGATGATTTTGGTGGAAAAACAATTTCTTTAGATACGGTGTTCAAGAGTAAGAATTTGAGGGTGATTTTCTTTGTATGAACAATAATGTCCTTATTTTTAAACCAATCAGTTTGCTAAATCTAAATGATTAATAATCTATAAAGCAGCCATTCATTTAATATAAACGGAAAACATCTTATCAATAAAAGTAACATGTCTAGATCACAGATTGGAAAAATTTGCTCAACTATATACATATACTTAAACAGCATTTCTTATATGATAGTCATACCAATTGATGCACCTAAGTAATGGAAGATTTTGTATACATAAATAGCCTAGATAAAATAAAAAGTCAAATTTTCATCACTAGCTATATAAAAAAAAGATTTCCAAACATTAATGGTTGTACTATGCAATTATGTAAATTTTTACTTTCTAGCCTTATTTTTTTCTAACAGAGAAACAAATAAAATTAATGTATAAATTTAAATGCATAAGGTACTTTATCACGCCTAAAAAATTGTTTTTAAAAGTAGGAAAATTTATAGAAAGTTCATTTTCCATTTGTTAAGGAGTTGTTCATCCGAGTTATGCAAGTCTATACATTTTCACATCAAATAAACTATTTGATGGGCTTAAAGGGCTTTAGGTTAATTTAGAAACATAGCCTAAATGTGGTGGTTGGTAATGAGTAATATTGGTAACATTAAAAATTGTAATGAGTATCATCAATTATAAATTCTTTCTTAATTTGAGTAATAATTTTAGTTTATTTTCCTTTTCTATGAATACAGAGATAATTAAGAAACCCTGTTTTATGTCTCAGCCACAAACATATAATTTAAAGTTAGTATAGATAAATTCCTTTGTACAAATTACAATCTTTCTCTCTTACATTTCACACTAAATAGCTTTTTAATTTACTCATTTCTCACATCATGAATCTCTTATATTTTATGATTTTCACATTTTAACTTGTCCCATTTTTTAGTCTATATATAAATAGTATCTTTTGATTCTTTGAAATTGATGATTTTCAGTGGAAAAATATCACTCCTTCTGAGCACAGTATTCGAGAGTAGGAATCTGAGGGATGATTTTCTTTGTATGAATAATAATGTCCTCATTTTTAAACCAACCAGTTTGCTAAGTAAACATTAATAAATGGTTAATGATCTACAAAATCTTGTGAAAGAAATAGGATCTCGTACTTTTTGAATAAGATTTTATAATTCTCTCTGAACAGTGTCAGTCAATAATAATACTCATGTAGAACAAATAGAAAATTGGTTCTTCGGTAAGACCTTGCTAATGATTATATAGGAGTCTAAAAAGATCTTTGAAAATTTGTTTTAACAAATTGATCCAGAATTGATTTAATCCATCTCTATGTTTTATCACAAATTCTCTTTGTGACTAAAAGCTTGCCCAACTAATATCTTTTATTTTTAATTCTGGCAGAAAAGTAACAATATATATATGATATATTGATTGAGATTTTTATAGTTAATGCATTTTACTCCGTGCCATATTTACTTTCTGTATTTTCTTTTCCTTCTGCCAAATCTCATAATAGCGTGTTAAAAATAAAATTGACATATAATCCAAAACTATTAAACATTTTTCAATATTTTTGATGTACGCTTAAAAATAATTATACATATAAACATCAACAGTATTTTTTTAGACTTAATTTTTAAAATAATATTATTTTCTTTAGATTATGAATCCATGAAAGGAAGGAATGA
>BPLR01007609.1:0-25683 GCA_021605095.1 Caerostris extrusa
AATCTGACAGCAGATAAGAAGTATCGTGGATTTTTATATTACATGCACTTAGTGTTTTTTTTTTCTAATGAGAACAACTATCACTCAAATCTGACAGCATAGACTCAGTGTCATGGATAATGATGTATCATGAAATTAGCGACTGCCTGTTCCACTCAGGTAATGAAACAATTACAGATGGGATGTGATTTCGACATGAGTTGCTGCATCGTGATTGATGATATACTATGGGCTGAGGTAGTGTCCACTCCAATGAAAAGTGAGGAAGCTGACCCGCCTCTCTTGAAGGATTTTCTTCAAGGGATGTCTTGGAGAAGGAGAGAAAGATTGTTCTGCGAAGCGTCGACAAGAAATGTGATTTTTCTCTTTTTCTGTGAAATGATTGAAATACCACCTGCTTACAAGAGGAACCCCTTGTGGTTTCGTATATCCTCCGTGTGATAATTAATGTCTGCCGCAGATCGTGGGTGCATTTGATTCGTCGCAGACTCGAGAACTCTGGAAAAATCTCCAAACTTGGAGTGAACTGCGCTTGTGAATCAAATTTATATTATCTATTTTATAAATTTATATTTATTTATCCAAAGATCTGTATATATATACATATTATACATGTAAATAAAGATTAAATTGTTCCCAAGAACCTGAATATGGCCCTCTTCTCTAGAAGCCATTGTAGGTCTAGTATAGGCGAAACATTAATTATAAAACCGTGAAGCTTTATTCTTGTAATCTTAACATTGCTATTAAGGAATCCATTGATCCTTCGTAGATAATTAGAAGTGGAATTATTTTTGCCATGCCATGATAATCCTTAAAAACATCCGTTACTACCTGAAAATTTGAATAAATTATACTAGAATTAATCTCCGATACATAAAATTGATTAATTTTTTTTTATTTTTCAGATTGTGAATATGGAATGAAAACACAAGATTTGAGTTTGACTGGAGAAAATATGTAAAGGGTCTCTGAATCATCTGTCTTCTTCATCTATCTGTTCTGAACAATCATTTGAACATTAACTATTCATTTGAACTTTTAATTTATATCACACCAAATAATATTTTAATCAAATAATTAATAGAATTGCAAATTTTACCTTTATTAAATATTTTCGTATGTAAACAGTCTTTGATTCGCATTGAGATAGAATTAGTAAAAATATATGATATTTCAACAGTGTAAATTTTTCGATAATTAAGAAAACTTAAAATAGAAGTTGTATTCACTAGATATTCATAGATCGTAAATATTTATGATCATTTTGAATTAAACAATATCTTTTTTAAAGAATTGGGACTCCTTGAAGAGTTAATAAAACACAATGCAAATATATTGTAACGTCTCAGCCTATATTAGATTAATTGGTACAAGAAGATGACTATTTTCAGGTTCATGGGAACACTTTAATTTTTATTTACAGCACTATCATATATATAAAAATAAGGAACTTTGATTATTATACAATAAAGACATGAAAAAAAAATAAAATTCTAATCACAAATACACACCAAATCACAAGTACAGTTCACCCAAGCTCGGCGATTTTTTTCCTCGAATCTATGTCAAATCTAAAAATACGGGTCTGCGGCAGACTTTAATTATCACACTGCATGATACACTAAATCAAGGGCTCACTTTGAAAAACAGGCGTCTATCCAGTCACTTCAGAGAAAAAGAAACCATCTCACAGAATTCCTCTTTTTTTCACTAAAAAAAGACTCTTTTAAGACAATCCGTCAAGAAGAGAGGGGACTCAACTTCCCTCACTTCTCATTGAGTAGACATTTCTCAGCTCTTGGTCTATCACCCATCAATATGGAACAACTCGCAGTATAGTTCCTATTCAATCTGCAGTTTTTTCGACCTGTGAAGGTCTCACAGACATTCGCTAATTTCTGAATCTCATTATACATGACACCGAATATCTGCTATCAGATTTTGAGTGACAGATTGTTCGCATTAGTACAAAACTCTAATTGTATGCAATACGACTACGCACAATATTGCTTGTATGCTATCAAATTTGAGTGATGGCTTATTATTATATATGCTTGTCAAATAACATACATTCCTCTCTCATGGGAATGAAATGCTAAAACTCATCCAGTGAAAAAGGAATATTAGAAAATGAAATGCAAAATTTATAATGAATTTATGGATAGATAAAATAATTTTTTAAATAATGCTATTCAATTTAGCAATGATTAAAAACTTTTTCAATCTGAAATTGGTTGCATTTAAGTAAAATAATTCATTCAATCAAAATTCAAAGTGGAATATAAAAATTGTGTAAATAAATAAAATAATCCCATAAGTCAAATATTTGAATTTGTTTGTTCATTGAGAAGCATATTTAATTATTAAAAATATTAAAAAAACCGCATCTCTCGTATAATTTTTATTAACTACATAATTTAAAAAAATTTCATTTTCAGGCGTTTCATAATTATAAGAAATATTTAAAAAAATTAATGAGTGAGTAAGAAAAATATAATTGTTGATAAATATTTAACATCTTGAATAATAAGATTTAAGTACGGATAATTATTTTCATTAAAGGCATTTTTTTCTCCTTTTTTAATGATAAATAAAAACGCTTTATAATGTTCGTGGTTTTTAAAACTTATATTTATATAAAAACAGTTTGCTTTCATTAACTGAACTATAAAAAAAAAAAATAAGAAGTTTTACGAAAAATTAAATTTTTTGTTTATATTTAATTTCTTGAATTATTTCTTTATTTAATGCACTTATGTGTACAATTAGCTTTACAAACTAAATTTCTTCTAACACAGAAAAAAGAAATCATATCATAAATGTGTGTGGAGAATTATTACTATAAAATTATTTAACGATGAAAACAAATTTCTTCTGTGAAAGACTGCTGGGAATCTTGGAAGACTATATTTGCTTTTTCAGGGATGAAGTTAGTCCTGAATTCATTTTTAATATTTGATAACACGCATCCATACAGGACACATTTGGTCAATGAATTTCATTAGAATGGCACATTCACCGGATGAATTGGCCAGTCAGATCTCCAGACATATACCCCAAATATGTCTACAACACTCTAAGAACGACAGTACACCACCTGTCACCTTCTTCCAGATTTTGAAAACAGTTTTGCTGGAAAGAGCTAGTTTTTATAGATTTGCTAACTGGCTGATTACTAGTATGAAATCATATGGTGAGAGCTGTGCCATTGAAAGAAGGTATCATACACTTATTAAACTCATTTCGTTTTTGTTTTTCATGTTAAGTTCATTGTAGATATTTAGGTACTTGTGAATCTTAGGACACGGTACTTAAGTTGTTAAAAATATCCACACAACAGTTATGTGCACATCTAATTTCAATATAGTCAATTTTGACTAAAAAGTGAAAAATTCTTTCGATTTTATTGTATACGTAAAGTATATATAAAAACTTTACGTATATATATCTTTTAATACATTAACCTATCCGTATATTCAGCTTATTTTGGTTTTAGAGTATATGCGTATACCTTTTTTTTTTTTTCCTTAAGTACATTTATCGTAACTAAAAATATGGTTTTGAACAGTGGTGGTCCAATGACTTTCATTTATTAGTTAAGCAGATCAGTCCTTTATTTTACTGGTAAAATGGATTCTATAGAACAAATAAGATTAAAGATATCTTAGTAAAGAACGATTAAGAAACCCAAAGAGTCCCTCATAAAAACTTTCCCTTCAAAAAAGTAGATAATTTCATTAAATACGTTTTATCGTTGTTTCTGCTAAAGCAACATATCATCATCTTCTAAAAATGAATCTTTCACAAATTGAAACATTTGAATTTATAACCATTCTGAGTTTATACATGTAATAAAAAAAACAACTAAATAAACGAATGTATTTAGTATATAGTTCACTTTTACTTAGTATTTGCTTCACTTAATACTTATCTCACTTACTTTAAGTACTTATATTATTTTCACGATCTAAAATAATAAGCATATTAACTTATTCGCAGCTCCCAAGGCAAACTGATTAAACGCAACCATCCTGTCTATAAGGACTAAATCGTCTGTCTTGGAATTTTTAAACAAAGGCACTTTACGAAAACTGTTCTGCATAGTATGCGATTATTCTAATTAGTGAGCTTGTTAAAACAGACAGTGGAAATATTTCAACAGTGATGAAGCTTCCCGTAGAGACACCGTTAACGTGATGCGCAATTATTTCCTATTTAAAGACGGACTGTTGGGCAATGTAGTGACGGAATTTCATTTTATATAACGGATGTGTGAGTTTAAATGAGTGCCCAGATAGGTATGTTAATTTTTAGGATTTATTAAGGATTTCACTGGTGTTGTACATCTCAACTATGCGTGAGAATACGAAATTAAAGATTTAATCTGTTACTTGTTTTAATTTAGGCTCTTATTTTCACTATGGATATGCTGAAGTTAGAAATGATTTTGAAATGTTTTATTCTTACAAATTTTTCATATTTGTGTTATGTTATTTTTCTATTTATAAAAAAAATGTTTGTTAGATTTATTATTGTTCGTTTACTAATAAAAATTACTGAAATATTAAATTCATATCATTCTATGCTATTAAGTGGAATTAATTTTTCATATGGTTTTAATAAATTCCATCATCCATTCCATCATGATAGTTTCAATAAAATCCATCATCCATCCCATCATGATGGTTTGAATAAAATCCATCATTCATTTCACCGCGATAGTTTCTATAAAATTTATCATCCCTTCCACCATGATGGTTTTAATATACTCCATATATTTAAGATGGTTTTAATAAAATCCATCCATTTATGATGGTTTTTAATAAAATCCATCCATTCCTATTGGTTTCAATGAAAACAATTCAACTTTCAATTCAACATCCATCTTTCAATTCATTTATGAATGTTTCAGTAAAATCCATCGTCCATTCCACCATGGTGATTTCGATAAAATCCATCATCTATTCCATCATTATGGTTTTAATAAAATCCATCATTCATTCTACCATTAGGTTTTAATAAAATCCATCATTCATTCTATCATTATGGTTTTAATAAAATCTATCATTCATTCCACCATTATGGTTTTAATAAAATCCATCATTCATTCTACCATTATGGTTTTAATAAAATCCATCATTTATTCCATCATTATGGTTTTAATAAAATCCATCATTCATTCCACCATTATGGTTTTAATAAAATCCATCATTCATTCTACCATTATGGTTTTAATAAAATCCATCACTCATTCCATCATTATGGTTTTAATAAAATCCATCATTCATTCTACCATTATGGTTTTAATAAAATCCATCATTCATTCTACCATTATGGTTTTAATAAAATCCATCATTCATTCCACCATTATGGTTTTAATAAAATCCATCATTAATTCACCATAATGGTTTTATTCCATCATGATGGTTTTAATAAAATCCATCATCCATTCCATCATGATGGTTTTTAATAAAATCATTCCATTCATGATGATTTGAATAAAATCCTACCATTCAAAATCGATTTTTTTGTCGAATTTCGCTTATCTCGTCCCCTTAACATGTTAAAAGACACACAACCTTTATATATTCTAAAGGGACAAATATTTTTCATTGCTAGTTCTTATTTTTTTATAAAATAATATTCGTATTCTCTTAAAAGAAGTTTTTAATGTAAAAAAAAAAATCATTGAAATTAAAGAAGTAAAATGGCAGTGTTTAAATATATTTTTACACTTTTCTTTGATTATTCTGTCGTCGTTCAGAAATTCTGTATATATTGTTACTACAATTTACTCAAACAATATACAATTGATAGATTTTTAAAAAATCAAGAAATGCATGGAAGGACTAAAATGTGTTTGATTTTCTACAAAATTTTTACTTTAATATTGATAATATAAATGAGTATTATTTGTACTTCTTTAACATCTTTAGTTAATAAAATTAAATGAAACTTCAAAGGTAACTTTTAAATCTTTAAAGATTTAAATGTCACTGGAGTATATATTAAATTTCCATTTAATTCAAAATTAAAAAGGATTTAAAATGAATGTTCTGTCCTTTCTTTTTTCTTGTAAACTACTCATGTGATCAATGTTTTCACATGATCTTAACTACAGAAAACGAATAGAGTATTTTTTTTTTATTTGGGACAAACTTAGTTATTTTAAGTAACCGAGTTCTTTTAAATTATATAAAGTCATTCACAAAATCTAAAATACACAAAATAGAAACTTTTATTAACATTTTTTTTGTATCATAATTTTAGGAAAATAAACATTAAACGTATTGAATTTTGGATTTCGTCGTAGTTAAAAACCGGGTTTAAAGCATTTAAAATTTCAATTTGTTTATCTTTAAGATATTAAAAGAACATTAAATTTATTTTTTTTGTTTTAGTACAAGAAATAAAGGACATTTGATACAAAATAAAGCAACGTATAAAAGTTAAAAGATATGGATTTAAGATCAAAGCTTCAATTCGTCAAAGCTGGTATTTTGTATTATTTGTAGGAGTTGTTCTCAGGAGAAAGGATTGTATATTTTTAACAAGTACATAATAACAACCTATCATTCAAAGTTGACAGCAGATAAGCAGTGTTGTGGATAGTTATATTACATGCTATTAGTGTTTTGTACTAATGAGAACAATCTGTCACTCAATCTGATAGCAGATATTCAGTGTCATGGATAATGAAACCTCATGAAATTAGTGATTATCTCTTAGATCTTCATAGGTCGAAGCAATTATAGATGGAACATACACTACACCACAGCTGTTGCATCGTGATTGGTGATATAAAATGGACTGAGAAAGTATCTACTCCAGTGAGAAGTGAGTGAAATTGATCTCCTTCCGCCTGTGGTTTCGCGTATCAAGCCTTATGACAATTAATGTATGCCTTAGACTTGGTGAAATAGATTCGATGTAGACTTGAGAACTCAAAAAATCTTCGTCTTTGGCGTGAACTGCACTTGCGAATCAAATTTAATTCTTTTTAATTTTTCATTTGTGTTAATAATAAATTGTACTAAACACAGTTCTGTATATATATATATATATAATGCTTGTAAATAAAAATTAAAATATTCCCATGAACCCGAAATTGGCCCTTTTCGTGAAGCCGTTATATGTCCAGAATAGGCCGAGACGTTACAGTTTTATTAAAGAAAAGTTTAATAAGTATGTAAAAAATTAAAGTGTCTCTTTAAATAAGTTATTTTAAGTGTCTTACGTACTTTTATATTTTAAAATTACTTTTTATGTTTTTATATAAAATCTTTAATCATTAACTTACATATATATAACTTAATATAACTAATGATATGATTTAAATTGAAAATTTAAATTTGGCTCTTCAAATTTAAAGTGCCCGAGAATATTTACTCGGATATAACTATTGAGAATATGTATGAAAAGCATTAAAATTTCAAGCAATTCAGCAAATAGATTAACAGACGCTAAGTCATTTAAATGCTTAGTCGACTACCATCTGAACATTAATTTCTTTGATACTTTTTCAGTAGTTTAATACTTTTTCAGCAGTTTAATACTTTTTCAGCAGTTTAATACTTTTGCAGTAGTTTTAAAACCTACTTTAAAATAGGTTTTCAGCTGCTTATTACTAAATGCTAGACGGAGACTACTAGCATATTTGTGCAAGATTATTAAAAAGTGAACTAACTAAGTTAATTTCCAGTATTTAACCTTTATTCATTTTTTCTAAACGAAAAATTGTACTAAGCATAACTGGCTTAAGTTCTCTGGCTGCTTTTAGTCTTCGAATACTTTTAACTAACCAAAAAAAAAAAAAAAATATTGAACAAAACGCTGTTCGAAAATCCTTAATCGCGTCTAAAAGTCTTTTAGCTCAATTTTAAAAACACATTCACTGGCGGTTCGAATCGCCCATAAAAACCCAGTTTTCTCTCAATTAAAAATAAGAGCAAAGAGTACTTTTTATTTCTTGGGCTGCTGAAATGTTCTCAAAATAGAATTTAACCGGAGGGGGTCCAGTGCAGTCTTCACGCTATTCCTAAATTAAACAAAAGTTTAAGGCAATAATGTCCCAATTGCATGACGTTGCTCATAATTGTAGTTCATTTATGATGTGTCTTTCTGAAAAACGTATTTCCCTAGTTGAAGATTTTCTGCATTAGCTTTTAAGGCCAATTTATCTTGCCTGTTAAGAAAATGTCATTTTTGAAAAAGGCTTTTTTTCCCACCAAGTAAATTAAACAATATCGTGCTTCTTTACCTCCCGTACTCTTTGATACGTTATTTTGACATTTTGTGAATAACCATTAGCTAAATCTTAATGCATAACTCGACGTTGCAGCGAAAATACTTAATTATGTACTGTACAGTAGAAATATGTAATCTTCTAGGAAACTAAATTATTAAAAACGTTTGATGTTAGTTATCGTGAAAGTAAAGTGCAGTGTCATTATGTATAGTTAGTGTTTAAAATCTATTATTTCTATTGCTTTGAGTCAAGAATAAACACTTAATGGTAAAAATTAAAATAACTACATAAAATTCGTTTTGTTAAAATGCTTTTTTTTTTTAAAGCTTTTAATCATAATATTTAACTAAGTACTATACAGACCAAACCTTTTTTTGGAGGCCTGCCTTTTATCACACTATTTTAATTAAAAATAATTGGTAATTTTAAAGGAATTCTACAATTTGTGAAAATATTAAAAGAATACATGATCCTGCTTTAATTTAATAAAATAAAGTAAATATTAAATTATTATTATTAAAACTTATTAATTATTATTATTATTGAATATTTAAATGTTCGGAAGATATATTATTCAATGTTTTCTATTTTGCTGTACAGAAATAGATCTGACAGTTTTTCATTAACATGCTATCTATACAAGAGCACTATGTATGTATTTTTCTAATTGTATGATATTTATAACCAAAAGCATGTCCAATTTTCAAATTGAGATCAACATATTTCAGTAGTTAAAGATATTCTGCATTAGCTTTTAATAACAATTTATCTTGCCTGTTAAGCAAATGTCATTTTGAAAAGACTTTTTTTCACGAAATAAATTAAACAAATCATTCTTCTTTACCCCCCTACACTTTGATACGCATTTTGATATTTTGTGAATAACCATTAGCTACATCTTAATGCATAACTCGACGTTGCAGTGAAAATACTTAATTATGTACTGTATTGTAGAAATATGTAATCTACTAGAAAACTAAATTATTAAAAACGTTTGATGTTAGTTATCATGAAAGCAAAGTGCAGTGTCATTATGTATAGTTAGTGTTTAAAATCTATTATTTCTATTGCCTTATTATTTTAAGTCAAGAATAAACATTGAATGGTAAAAATGAAAATATTTACATAAAACTCGTTCTGTTAAAATACTTTTAAATTGTTTATTAATTTTTTAAGGATTATAATCATACTATTTAACAAAAGACTATACAGATCAAAACTCTTTTTCGAGGCCTGCCTTTTATCACACTATTGTACTTAAAAATATAATTGACAATTTTAAAAAAATTCTAGAATTTGTGGAAATATTAAAAGGAATACATGATCAGATTTAATTTAAAAAAGCAAGTAAATATTAAATTATTATTATTATTATTAAATATTTAAATGCTGGAAATATATAATATTCAGAGTTTTCTATTTTTGCTGTACAGAAATAGATCAGACAATTTTCGTTAAAAATTCTACCCTATACAAGATCACTACTAGTATATATGTATTTTTTCTTAATTCTATGATATTCATAACCAAAAACATGTCCAATTTTCAACTTGCGCTCAATATGTTTCAGTAGTTATAGATTTTCTGCATTAACTTTTAATACCAATTTATCTTGCCTGTTAAGAAAATGTCATTTTGAAAAGGCTTTTTCCACCAAGTAAATTAAACAATATCGTGCTTCTTTACCTCCCGTACTCTTTGATACGCATTTTGATATTTTGTGAATAACCATTAGCTAAATCTTAATGCATAACTCGACGTTGCAGCGAAAATACTTAATTATGTACTGTACAGTAGAAATATGTAATCTTCTAGGAAACTAAATTATTAAAAACGTTTGATGTTAGTTATCGTGAAAGTAAAGTGCAGTGTCATTATGTATAGTTAGTGTTTAAAATCTATTATTTCTATTGCTTTTTGAGTCAAGAATATACACTTAATGGTAAAAAATTAAAATAACTACATAAAATTCGTTTTTGTTAAAATGCTTTTTTGTTTTTTTAAAGCTTTTAATCATAATATTTAACTAAGTACTATACAGACCAAAACCTTTTTTGGAGGCCTGCCTTTTATCACACTATTTTAATTAAAAATAATTGGTAATTTTTAAAGGAATTCTACAATTTGTGAAAATATTAAAAAAGAATACATGATCCTGCTTTAATTTAATAAAATAAAGTAAATATTAAATTATTATTATTAAAACTTATTAATTATTATTATTATTGAATATTTAAATGTTCGGAAGATATATTATTCAATGTTTTCTATTTTGCTGTACAGAAATAGATCTGACAGTTTTTCATTAACATGCTATCCTATACAAGAGCACTATGTATGTATTTTTTCTAATTGTATGATATTTATAACCAAAAGCATGTCCAATTTTCAAATTGAGATCAACATATTTCAGTAGTTAAAGATATTCTGCATTAGCTTTTAATAACAATTTATCTTGCCTGTTAAGCAAATGTCATTTTGAAAAAAGACTTTTTCACGAAATAAATTAAACAAATCATTCTTCTTTACCCCCCCTACACTTTGATATTTTGTGAATAACCATTAGCTAAATCTTAATGCACAACTCGACGTTGCAGTGAAAATACTTAATTATGTACTGTATTGTAGAAATGTGTAATCTACTAGAAAACTAAATTATTAAAAACGTTTGATGTTAGTTATCATGAAAGCAAAGTGCAGTGTCATTATGTATAGTTAGTGTTTAAAATCTATTATTTCTATTGTCTTATTATTTTAAGTCAAGAATAAACATTTAATGGCAAAAATGAAAATAACTACATAACGTTCTGTTAAAATGTTTATTTATTTTTTTTTAAAGCTTTTTAATCATACTATTTAACTAAGGAATATACAGACCAAACCGTTTTCGAGACCTGTTTTATCACACTATTTTACTTTAAAATACGTTTGACAATTTTAAAGGATTTCTAGAATTTTTGGAAATATTAAAAAGAACACATGATCCAGCTTTAATTTAATAAAAGCAAGTAAATGTTAAGTTTCCAAATTCAAATGCTCACCACCAAAAACTACTATTGATACTCCTGTTAAATAATTTTCATATTAAACCGATAAGCTCCAATGTCTTTTTTTAAGGAAGTCACTCCGTTATTCGTGTCTCCTATTAATAGGAACCAGCCTAATCAATTTATCATCAATCAGCCTGTTAATCATTCAGATGATAATTCTAGCATGGACTATCTAAACAAGTAATATAAAAAAAAAAATTTTTTTAAGTCAATTCCTACTTTTTTTTTTTCACTATATTGCAGAAAGTCTTTTATAAATAATTTTCATTCATTTTTTAAGTTTATCTGGGGCCATCTATGGGTAGATATGTGCAACTTAAATATAAAAAAAACTAAACTTGATTAATTAAATTTATTTACTGAATTAATATTTGAAGAAACTGTATTAACATCGAGTGTCATCCACTGCAAGTTCAGAAAAAATGTATTTGAAGTTGAGTGGATGAATAAAAAATATTTTATGAACGATTGAAAATTTGAACAAGATATATATAGGGAGAGTGTGAGCTAATAGAAGGAATTGAAAAAAATCTCTCTATGTTTTACAAGAGTTTACCTCAATTTATCAAACTCTTGGTGGATTAGATTATATATTCTCAACTTCTCACTTGTAATAACATTTATAAACTTCAAATTTTCCCCCAAAATTCAAACTTCAAATTTTTTTTTTTGAAAAATATACACTAAGTCTTTTATCGTTATTCTGGTTATTGGACTAAACTTTTTTTAATGGAAAGAATGTGGCGTCTGTCTGAAGTCGTGATTTTACTAGCAACTGCAACAACTTATCTTATCTTACTATAGCAAACACATCTTTCTCCTAAAATAATCTAATTATTCCAAATTATATTTTTCACACTGAAGGTATTTAGTCCAGCGATGCATTAACCTATCCAAGATGTTTGTCCATTTTAATTAAAAAGTGTAATTATTATTTATTTATTTATTTTTGAAAATTTACCATATTTTGATGAAAGATTAAAAACACGATACAGCTTTAGTTCAATGAAAATTAAAAAAATTTAAATAATAAATGTCCAACCATGTCCAAGGTAACCTTGTTACAACCTTGTCCAAGCTTTATATTCATTTTAATTAAAAAGTATAATTAGTACTTATTTATTTATTACTATTATTATTTTGAAATTTTTTTTTTAGATTTTGATGAAAGATTAAAACACGATCAAGTTTTAATTTAATGAAAATCAAAAAATTAAATAATAAAAAAAAAAAAAATGTTTCATTCAATATTTTCTATTTCATTGATTAAAAGCTTGGATAATGTCAAGAATTCAGGATGTCTATCTTTATTATGTTTTTATTTCTACAATAGTAGTTATTGCCAAAAAACATGTTCCATTTTCTAAATTGCTCTATGCAAAAATAGATATGGTTCTTTCTAGAAAAAAAGCATTAAAATATACAAGCTCGTTTGGCTAAACATTTATTTGAGAACAAGCATTTTTAGGCAGGGATAAAAAAAAAGTCGTTAAATAAAACCATTTGGATAATCACTTTTTGAGCTTTGTATCCACAAAAATGAAACAAAATATTAAAACACTCAAAATAATGAAATATGATTTTTTAATTACTTTTACTTTATTACATTAATTATTTTTATTTTACATAAAAATGAAGTTATATATAAAATATGTGTGTAGTATTTTTCTCACGGGAAGAGTTATGGCATTTCATTCCCAGGAGAGAGGAATGCAAATCAAAAAATATAAAAAATACGAACACATCACTCAAATTTGACAACAGACAATCAGTGTTGTGCGTAGTTATATTACATGCAATTAGTGTTTTGTACTAATGAGAACAGCCTGTCACTCAAATTTGACAGCAGACAAGGTGTCATGCATAATGAGACTCATGAAGTTAAAGATTGTCAGTGCGATCTTCACAGGTCGAAACAACTACAGATTGAATATGAACTATACCATGAGTTGTTCCATCGTGATGGGCAATAGACTACGAGCTGAGAAATGTCTACTCTAATTGGAAGTGAGGGAAGCTGACCGTCTCTGGACGGGTTGTTTTTAAAATGGGGGTTTTGGTGAAGAAAAGAGAGTTCTGCGACGAGTCGACAAAAAGTGTTAGCATGGCTTTCTGAAGTGACTGAACAGACCGAAGTTTCCGCCTGTTTCCAAAGTGAACCCCTTGTGGTTCCGTGTATGACGCCTTGTGATAAGTAAGGTTTTGCCGCAAATCAAGCAAATAGATTCGATGCAGACTCGAGAACTCTGAAAATCTCTGCCCTTAAAGTGAACTGCATTTGTGATTTAATCATGCACTTGTGATAAAATTTACTTTTTTAATTTTCATTTCTTTGTATAATAATTGGAAATTTGTGTATTTATATATATATATATATATATATATATATATATATATAATGCTTGTAAATAAAACTTAAAGTGTTCTCATGATCCTGAAAATGGCCCTTACTTGTATAGGCCGAGATGTTACAAGTGATATCACAATAGTAATTAATTTTGTGCTGTCCGCGACTAAGTTGCAGTGAATTCATTTGTCTTTACAAATTTGGGCATACTTCCTTAATTACTTTTTTATTACATTAAGTAATAAAATATCAAAGAAACACGCATTGTAATTTTATTCTGATATATTTAATAATTTAACCGAAATCTGTTAATTTTTTTCTTAAGAACAAGGATGTACTGACAACAATCTTCTATCGCATTTGCTGTGCCAGTCTTGTCATATGTCAATTTTGATTTAAAAATTAACTAGGTATTCATTTAGGAAATACTTTCAAATTTAAAAAAAGAATGAAACATTATTCTGCTCTAACAAGATAATAAACAATTAAATAATATAAACATATTTTATTCATTGTTGTCTATTTATTACAACCATGAAAATAAGAAATTGTTCATCAGTTTTTAACCTGAATGCAGGATTCTAATTATTTTTAGTATTTATTTGATTTTGCTGGCCATAGAGTCACTAATCATTGATAAATGTTTGTTTCATAAATTGGTTACATTTTTAGGATTACCAAAAACTTGTTTAATTTTAGAATTACAATCAACAAAGTTGCTCTAGACCAGGGTAGCTAACCCAAATGATCTTGCAGACCCCTTTGGAAAGCATCATAACTCCGTGGACTGCATAAAAACTATATATCCCCATCTAAAATTTAGATCCACTATAGACATTTTTTTGGAGTGAAAATTGAAACATAATGAGTTATTATTATTATGTTTACTATTATTATTACATGTAAACATAGACAATATAATAATAATGATACTAAACACACATTGTAAAGAAATATATACACTAAAAATGAAATATATAAAAAAAAAATATTAATGAAATAAAAAAATGAAATCATAAAAAATATTTATTTTACTAGTGCGATATTTGTTTTTCCACTCTTTCACTTCGCCTTTGCAAATCGATCTCAATTTGAGTATTTGCACATCGTAATTCGTGTTGCAATCGTAATTGTAATTGGTATTGCAATCGTAATTGTAATTGGTATTGCAATCGTAATTACAATTGGTGTTTATCGTAATTGTAATTGATGTTTATCGTAATTGGTGATTATCATTATTGGTGTTGCATCTTAATTGGAGTTTATAATTTAATTATTCTGCAAACTCATAACAGGAAACTCATAAATAAAATAGGCAAATATCTGTGATATATTTGCAAGAATATTATTTTAAAATCTATAGTACTTTTTTTAGTTAAAATCTTTTATAGTTTATTTTTCTCTTAATTTCGACAGTTAATTTTTGAATATATGGATGCACAAATAATGCATTTTTTAATACATTACTTTGGCCATTATAAAACAAATATATTTTGTAAAAGTGTGATAAATCTCACGGGCAACAAAAATGTTCAAGGCGAGTCGCGGGTTGGCTACTCCTGATCTAGAAGATGGTGGATAATAAATTTAAATGAGAAACAATCTTCTCTGGATCATCATATATAAACTCTAACGCATATTGGTATTAAAAAAAACGCATTTAGCATTCTGATTGCAGGTCACTTGAGATTGTGTTGATAAGTATTGCCCTTCAGTAGAAATCAGTTTTATCCATTATGTTTGTAGCAAATCTGATTGAAAAACTAGTAATAAAACATGATTATATGTATCATATTGATTACTACGTAATATTTTGGCCATTTCTTATAGAATTGCTTGATTACGTGGCAATGTGGGATGATGCTTACATTTTTCCTAAATGCCACATTACGCGCTGCAGCGTGATGAGTAAAAATTAAACAAAAACAATGAAAATTGGAGACGAAACATATCATTTTTGTATTAAACTTTATTCCTAACAAATATTTAATTCAAATGAATTGTTATAAATTGGTTGCAATGTTATTATCAGTGCAATCAATATTTTTAAACATTTTATTTATGGGACATCTCCGTATCACTGTCATAACAAATATCACTCAGGTACTCATCCGAAACCTCACTCAATAAATTTACTATTTCATCATTTGTTAGAGGCTTATTAGATTGCATTTTTCTTTGGAGCGGACAGCGTGAAGCCCCTTAAAAAACTATTATCTCTAAACTCATATTAAAGAGATTTCTTTTAATAACTAATAAAGCTATAAATTCGAAACGGCATACTTTTACAACTAGTTTATAATCTTTACTTCACGCCAATGCAACCAGATACGCTTAACATATATTGCCGATTGCAACGGATATTTAATGTGAAGACGCATCTCTTCCCGCCCTTACGCGTGACTGGCCACAGAGGCATCACTTCACACACCCAAATTGAACAACAACAATTTTTTATAAACATTTATAACTCAAGAGGGTGTACGTTTTTAAAAAGACTTTAAAAATAATTATTTTGCCATTGTTTCAATAAAATCTAAATGTAATGCATCTTAATTGAATCCATATATGCAAATTAATTTTGTTTTGTTTACAAAATAATGGGCAAGATTCTATTGTATTCAGTTAAAAAGACAGAAAATAATTTTAAAAGAAAACAATACAATAGACAAACAAAAAACAAATTACAAACAAAAAGCCCCGTAAGAGTTTTGATAACTTTTTTATGGAAAGTAATTCACATATTTAATATAAAAATTTATTACCATTTAGTAATTATTGTTACAAAAAATTAATACTAAAATTAATTTTAATATTAATTAATAGCACATATAAATTATAAAATATTTATACTAAAATGAGTTTAAAAGTTTATTATACCATCTTGAAAATCGGTTTGATAAGCATTTGAAATTCATATTTATTTTTTATTTTTTACTTTAGTTGAAAACAATATCTAATTGTATAAGAAAAATTCAATTTTGTGTGTTAACAAATTGATTGATAAAAATTTCATAGAAATTGAATAACAGTAATTCTTTTAAAACATTTTTAATGTATTCTTTAACGTACGTATTCTGTAACTTCGTCCTCTGTTTTACTAAAATATGAATGCAATGCATCTTAAATTAATCCATGCAAGCAAATTCGTTTTTGTTTTGTTTACTAAGTAATGCACCAGACTATTTTGTATTCAGTTAAAAAGCAGAAAATAATTTTTAAAAAACAATACAAACGGTTAAACTCAAACTTCATAAGAGTTTTGGTCATTTTTTCTGAAAACTAATTCACGTACTCAACAAAGGAAGTTTTTGTTCAAAAATGTCGCCAGAATTTGTGCTTTTGTGAGTATCAAAATTGCTCTTAAACACGAAGTATGACTACACAATCCTCTCTTTAGAAAAAAAAAAAAAAAAAAAAAAAGACCTGTTTTCTTGAAAACCGGAAACACTTTCATTTGTTTTACATGATCAAATAATATAAATCTTTCTGCATTTTACACGCCAAATCCTTCCATAAAAATCAGTTGTGTTAGTCTAATAAACAGCAATAACCTATTCCTAACATGCCCATAACTATCTATCGCCAAGGAAAATTATCAATGCCAGGCACGGAAGAACGCAACGTAATTGAAAATATTTATCATGGGCAATCTAGGTTCGTGCCGTGACCCTATGGAAATAGTGGACTATGGCGTGTTAAATCGTGTTGGACTTCGAATTCGGACACTCAAAGCGCCAATGCATAATGTCTCTTGTCCAATTCGAGAGTTATTTATTAATATTTTCTAAATTTTTCTTCAGCTAATGTGATATTCATGATCCGTTATTTGGGCCCCAACAAAATGAAATAGGTGCCAGGTTTTTGCTATAAATAATTTCCCTTCGTAAGAAAAGATTTACATATTCATTCGCGTGAGCAAAAGAAAATAATTTTTTGCACCCCACACACCAGACGATAAATATTAAGTGAATCACCATGAATACGCAAGTAAAAAAAATAATATTATGTTTTTCATTTTTATATCATGTATAGCAGTTTCGAGAACATTTATCCTAATGCTTGGCAGCATAATAGGCAACGTACTGTAATATTAAACTTGACAACCCAGATTAAGTTTCGTGCATTTATTAATATATTTTCCAATTATTATAAAAAAAACAATTGCGATAGCAAATTATCAGTTCATTTCAATAATTCTTTAATTTAGTAATAGATGCATAAATTTGAATTAATATAGATACGATTACATTTCAGAATATTTCATAATAAAAACTTATTTATTTAGTAAAACTAATGTTTTTAATATTTATTTCGACTACTGCTTTTATTTTCTAATTTATAAATTAGTGAAACAACTCTATATTAATTTCATTAGTTTGTTAATTTTTACATTCAATTTCAATGAATTTAGTATTCTATTTTAAAATTATTGAATTTGATACGAAATGTGTTAGTATATATTTTCGATGTCTTTTGACAGTACTTGTTTGATCAAAATTATGCGACAGCAAATATTTTATTTACTATTCTAAATGAACAAAATTTCTTCTAGAAGGCCTTGAAAAATCTATAGTCATTAAGAAAAAGGTATGTAACGTATGAAATTTGCAAATAAGTTTAAAATTTACAACAAATACATATTTAATGATAAAATATGCATCCAAATTATCATCTTGTTTCGCTACAAGAATAATAAATATCCATACTTAAAAATTCATCATGCTGAAGTTGTAATTATGCATTAGGAAGTATTGATCCAAAAAATATCAAAGCAGGAATAGAAGTCCATAATTGTAGAAATCCTTGCCTGTATCTTCTTTTTGGCTACTAGCCATGAGTTGCAATTAGTGGATTCTATTTCTTGCATTTTCTATAACTAAATTATGAATCTATTATACATTATCTGGAATTGTATGTCTCGTGTGAAGTAAACATATAAATAATCTAAGAATTCATTAACATTTCTGACTAATGGGGAAAATAAATTATACATTTCGATTCTGTAGCAAGGATTCACAGGCCTATGTCTGTCTTGTCACTTGCCCATTTAATTTAAAAAAATATAATTATAATAGGTAATCGTTTAAAAAATTCAAACTTTAATAAATAATAAAAGTATACTTCTGTGTCCAAAAAAAGTAAGACCAGCTTTCAATTTAAATTTCCCGGGCATTTGGTGTTTCAATTTTTTTCTTTTTAGGTTGGCAACTGTCCTTCACATCTGTGTGAAATTTTCATCCAAAATATGCATTAGTACTTGAGTTACGCTTTTTTTTGTCAGACTCTAAAACTGATTCCGGCGATTTTTGAAATGTGTCTTCAAACGACTCAAAACTGTGTCCCCAGAGTGGTTTTTTGAGTTTAGGGAATAGCCAGAAGTAGTACGATGCTAAATGAGGTGAATACGGTGGTTGTGGAATGATATGGGTTTTCTTTTTTAACAAAGCGTCACGAAAAATCAATGCAGTGTGAGCTGGCGCCTTCAGTGTTTTCAGTACCAATCGAGATTTGATGCGTTTGAGGCCCAAAACATCTTTTAAAAATGAAATTTTGAAATTCCAACATCATCAGCAAGGTCTCTAATTGTAAATTTGCGGTTTGCAAGTACCAAATCTTTAATTGTTCGGACGTGAGCTTCGTCGGTTGAGTTTCCAGAGAGCTCTTCGTTTTCGAGGCGTTCTCTACTTTCTTTGAACTGTTTATACCACTTCAAAAATATCTTTCCGATATAGGAATGTTCCCCGAATGCCTTCTGCAAAATTCTAAACGTTTCCGCAAACAAAATTTAATGCAAGTTCTTTGCTCAATTAATTCAGACATTTCAAAAATCGCCGGAATCAGTTTTAGCGTCTCACAAAGCCAAGCGTAACTCAAATGCTAATGAATAATTTGAAGTCAAATTTCACACATATGCCAGACAGCGCCAGCAACTTTAAAAAAAAAAAAAAAATTGAAATTACTTAAGACCCGGAATTTTTAATTGAAAATTGGTCTTGCTTTTTGGACACAGTAGTATGCACAGATACGGAACTCTGGGTTATTATATAAATAAATGAAAGTTAAAAATATAAATTTGATCTCAAATGCGATTAAGTCAACAAGTGCTGTTCACTCCAAGGTTGGTGATTTTCAGAGTTACAGTCGAGTTCTTTCTCGACTCTACGTCGAATCTAACTGGCTGGTTGGCAGACTTTAATTATCACGCAAAACCACAAGGGGCTCACTTTGGAGACAGGCGGAATCCTTATTAACTAGCCTATTCAGCCAATTCAGGAAAAACAGCCTATTCAGTTACTAAAGAGAAAAAACCCACTTCTTTTCGACTAGTCGCAGAACACTCCCTCCCCCCTTTAAGACAATCCGTCAAGTGAGGTTCAGTTTCCTTCACATGTCATTGGAGTAGACATTTCTCAGCTCGTCGTCTATCACCAGTCATGATGGCATTGAATATCTTCTATCAGATTTCAGTGACAGGTCTTATTAGTAAAAACTTTAATTGCATGTGATAAACATAGGATACGGAAATACGCGGTAGATCTCCCTAAAATTTCTGCCGGAAGGCACTGCCCCTTCTTCTTGAGCGTCACGGAACCAAGTCTCAAGTCCAAGATTTCTACCTACGTTCGCTCCATCTTAACAAAAAACGGCCCTTTCCATCCTTAAAAGATAGAACAGACGCCAAAGCATTGATGAAAATAAGTTATTTTTTTTCGACAGTATTTTTTCGATATTCCTTTATAAATAATAAATTTGAGGAATCCCAACAAATCGCGTCATTCTCAAATTAATAGCGAATTTTTCTCATTTGCGCTTATAAAAATTACATTTGCAATTCTAATTTCCTTCTCAGCTTAAAAAAGAATAATATTTAAATCTTTTTTATCATCGTTTATGATACTACTCAATATTGCTTTGTTCCTAATGATCAGAAAATTGTTTATCACTTCATTAGCAAGGCATTTTCTGGGTTCAATGCCTTATAAAAACATTTCATCCAATTAACTACGAATAAAACCTCATAAATCAACGAAACGTAGTATTCCCGAGTAATTATGGAATCTGAGAGCAGAGCATTGAGATGATAGATATACATATCAATATAAATGGGACCAAGTAGAAAAAAAAAAAAAGGGTATTTTATTCAGAATTCCCAAATTCATTTTGATTCCAGAACGAACTATCATTTGTTCTCTTTTTCTTAATCATCCAAGCAAAATTCCAAGAATACAAAAAAAAAAAAAGAACAAAAAGTAATGAAAAGAGACTCTATGACAAAAAAATTCACAAAGAAAATCATCTACTTTATATATGTATTTCTTTTTTTTTCCTTTCTACTTCCGCACCATTTCCATTTTTTTTCATTCCAAAATGAATAATAGCTTGGAAGAAAATAAGAAGGCACTTCGTAAATAAACAATAAAAAAAAAAAAAGAATCTTTTAAGCGCATTTTTCTCGATTTCTCATTCTTTTTTCCCTCTTTTTTTTATACTTACACTTCATTTACATGGAAGGATAATGTTTTCTCGTTTTTTTCTCTTGTTCTAAATATAGCATCATTGACCCAGATGCTGTCTTTAAGTGGCTTGACTCCAGCTTTCTCTGGCACTTTGATCTCGTTTTATTGAATGGTAATGTTTTTTTGACAACTTTGCGTAAACCTTTACAAAGGCTTGCTATCTATTTGAAGTGAAATGTCATATTTCATTTAAATCTTTATTTGACTCGAAGTTAGTTTCTTTGTTTATTTCTTCAAGGTAACCTTCTTTATAACATTGTCATCTCTACTTTTATGCCTTATGACAAAAAGTGAATAATTTTTCTTAATACATATGGTGACAATAAAATAAGAGAAATTGATGACTCGTTTTATGATAATATATTTACCAAACTAATTTACTAGTCACTCATTTTTCACTTACAATGGCCAAGAGCATCAGTTTTATCAGGTGTATTTATTGATGCTGCTAGGTCGTTCTTTTATGTTACAAAATCTGAAATGAATAATTTATTGTTTGGAGATTAAGAATATGACAAAAGGTTATTGTAAAATATATAGTTTTACGAAATATTTTTCATTTTATCATGTCATGTGAGTAATTCATTTTCTTTTCTCTTTCGTTTTTAAATCCATTTTCTAGCGTAATAATGTGTTGCATTGAGAAGGAATTTGTATTAGTAATTAAAGGCAGCAATAAAGTGCAGATTGAATTATAAAACCTGCAGAACCTCAGAGACCTATTTTTTAAAAATATATGCACAGAAATCAAGATCCAGTAATCTTTGCCATTAAAATATCTTATTACAGTCATCATTAAAAAATAATTTATTATTATCTAATTCTTTTTTTATTTTCATATTCACATTGATCGTACCATTTTCACTAAGGAAATTTTCAGTGCATATTCTTCTTTAAGCTCTCACATTACTGACAGCTTTATTGCATTTTTCGTGTTTTAAATTTCTGAGCTTTTGATGCTACACAATCAACATGCCGTGCTTAGAAAGGACACTCAAAAATTAACCCCTGTACGTAAACTGCCAAAGCAATGACGCAAAATAAGAGCAGGGTACCCTAATAAAAGATTCTTCTCATGAAGCCATTAAGGGGAAGTTATATTTTACTTGCCTTTTTAACGTCCATTGTTCTCAAAAGACAATTTTCGGAATGCATCATTTGCCATGCAGCTAATTATCAGAATACCTTTTATAGAGATGCATTACTACACACTCTATCGACATCACCTTTTTTTTACTAGGCTAAGACAATAGTAATTAGGCTTAACTGGGACTACGAGCTGTAAGGTTACTTACACTGATGAACTTGGATGTTTTTATGTTAATTTTGTTTTAAAATTATTGTTTTTTTTCATTCAGTTTTTTTTTTTTCTGTGACAATCATACAAGTACAATAATAATAAATATATTTTAGATTATTTATGACACAATTTTTTATACGTGTTATGCAACTGATTGATGCTGGCTTTCTAAAAATTTAGTGACATAAATGTTTGGAAAAAGTTTATTATGATCTTTCAATAGGATGATTATTTCCAATATTTGTTATGAATTTGCTTGTAAGAAAATAAGAAGGCACTTCGTAAATAAACAGTAAAAAAAAAAAAAAAGAATCTTTTAAGCGCATATTTTTCGATTTCTCATTTTCTTTTTAATCTTTTTTTATAGTTACACTTCATTTACATGGAAGGATAATGTTTTCTCGTGTTTTTCTCTTGTTCTAAATATAGCATCATTGACCCAGATGTTGTCTTTAAGTGGCTTGACTCTAGCTTTCTTTGGCACTTTGATCTCGTTTTATTGAATGGTACTGTTTTTTGGCAACTGTTCTTAACACTTTACAAAGGTTTGCTATCCATTTGAAGTGAAATGTCATATTTCATTGAAATCTGTATTTGACTAGAAGTCAGTTGCTCTGTTTATTTCAAGGTAATCTTTTTTGGAACAATGTCATGTCTACTCTTATACCTTGTGACAAAACGAATAATATTTCTTAATACATATGGCGACAAAAAATAAGGGAATTTGATGACAGGTTTTACGATAATATATTTATCAAACTTATTTTCTAGTCACTCATTTTTCACTTACAATGGCCAAAAACATCAATTTTATGAGGTGTATTTATTGATGCAGATACAAAAAGTGGGTCATTCTTTTATGTTACAAAATCGTAAATGAGTATTTTATTTTTTTGAAGATTCAGAATGTGACAAAAGGATTATTGTGAATATATATTAAATTTTTACGAAATATTTTTCGTTTTATCATGTCATTTTAGTAATTCCTTTTCTTTCCTTTTTCGTTTTTTTAATTCATTTTCTACACGAACTAGTGTAATAATGGGTTACTTTGAGAAGGAATTTATATTAATAATTAAAGAATAGCCATGAAGTACAGATTGAGTTATAAAACCAGATTGTATTCCTCCATACTCTCAGAAACCTACTTTTTAACAAGTAATATATAAAAAAAATTCAATTCCAACTTTTTTTCTCATTATCCTGCAAAAAGTCCTTTATAAATAAAATTGACATTTTCCTCTTACATCGGGTGCTATCTATTGGTAGATGCATGCAACTAAAATCTAAAAAAAAAACTAAAATTAATAAATTAAATTTAATTAATGAATCAATATTTGAAAAACTGTATTAACGTCAAGTGTCATCCACTAGAAGTTTGAAAAAATGTATTTGAACTTGAGTTGATGAACTAATAGTCGGGATTGAAAAAAATATGTACAGAAATCAAGATCCAGATATCTTTGCCTTGATTACTTTTTCTTCTCTTTATTTTGCTTTTCATAGCCAAGATTACAGACATCATCATTTTGGTATCAAATAGTTACAGTTTATAATCTTCCTACATTTTGCATATTTTTTTATTGTTTTTCAACCAGAATCCAATTAGTTTTTAACTTAATTCTTGTGATTGTTATTATTATTATTTTTGTTCTTCGAATAAATTTTGATTTGGTTAATAATTTCTTATTTTCTTTTATCATTTGGTTTGGTAATTTTTGTTCAATGATTCTGTGACTCACACGCTTACCGTGCGTGGCAATCCGTGTCTCAGAAAAAGGAGATCCTGGCGCTTGAGTCCATGCAAAGTTGCAGCTGTTGTAAATGCAACATACCTCTTTGGTGCCTTCTTCTGATAGACGGACGGTACATCTAATTTCAAGGTTTACCATTAACTGTCATTTATCAATTATTCGGAGGGGAAACCTTTTCGATTGAAGCGATGGGTCAATTCCTGGGCATCTAGTTTAGGATGACGATCGTCTAGGGCAGGGGTCGGCAACCTGCGGCTCTTTGATGTGAAACTGCGGCTCTTTAGTTCCATACGCAAATATTATTTATTTTATCAAAAAAAAAAATTTAAATCGTTCTGAATCGATTAACGAGGAATCTGAAGAACTGTTTCGTGATTTCAAAAACAAACCAGAAATCTTGAAAAAATCAATGATTTGCCACTATCCGCTAAAACAGTACAAGATAGAATAACTAAAATATCTTCAAATGTAACATATTTGCAGGTGGAAGATATTCAACTTTCTTCTGCCTTATCACTGGCTATAGATGAGTCTTGACATAAAAGACACGGCACAAGTTGCCTTTTTTGTCAGGTATATGTCTTCCCAAGGTCCAAAAGAAGAACTACAAGGATTGCTACCACTCGACAAACTAGACGGGAAGATATAGCGAATGCCGTGCAAATATGCCTTGAAGACAATAAGATCGATTTAAATAAAATCGTTTCAATAGCAACTGATGGAGCCAGAAGTATGACAGGAAAAATAAAGGGACAACAACGATTCTTCAGAGCAAAATAAACCACGACATTCTTACGTTTCACTGCATAATACACCAAGAAGCGCTTTGTGCCCAAACATTTCCGGCCGAAATAGTTGAGGTCATGAATTTGTAATCAAGATTAACAGCATCTTGTCAAAAGCACTCTACCATCGTCAGTTTAAAAAATTCTTAAACGAAAAGGAGACTCAGTATTCCGACCTCCTTCTTCATAAAGTGCGATGGCTTTCCAAAGGTAAAGTGTTGAAACGTTTTGCTTTGTGCTTGAATGAAATAAATACATTCCTAAATAAAAAAGGCATTAATCACCCTGGAGTTAGAGAACGGCAAATGGTCTCAAAAATTTTACTTTATGGTGGATATCACAGCGAAATTAAATGAGCTGAATCTAAAACTGCAAGGAAAGGGAAACCCAGACTATGTTTTGCAGAAGAATTGGTTTGTTTTGAAGAAAAATTAATTCCTTTTGCAGAAGATATTCAGAGCGGTATATTACTTCATTTTCAATTTCTAAAGCAATATCGTGATAAAACTAGTGCAACTGTTGACACGCGGTACTTCAGTACAGTTATAAAAAATTAAAGATGAATTTGCTGATAGATTTGAGCAATTCAAAAGCCAACAAAACCACCTAGCATTTCATAGTAAATCCTCTCAACACAAATAGTAACGAAATCCACATTGAGCCATTTGGAAATTGA